>VUQH01090325.1:29526-68369 GCA_015106775.1 Etroplus canarensis | reverse complement strand
GTCGCCACAGCGGATCATCTGCCTCCATCTCATCCTATCCCTTGAATCCTCTTCACTCACACCAACCCTCTGCATGTCCTCCTTCACTACATCCATGAATCTTCTCTGTGGTCTTCCTCTTCTCCTCCTGCCTGGAAGCTCCATCTTCAACATCCTCCTCTGAACATGTCCAAACCATCTCAGCCTTGCCTCTCTGACTTTGTCTCCAAGCTTCTCAACATGAGCTGTCCCTCTGATGTACTCATTTCTAATCCTGTCCATCCTGGTCACTCCCAGGGAAAATCTCAACATCTTCAGTTCTGCCACCTCCAACTCTGCTTCCTGTCTTTTTGCCAGTGCCACCGTCTCCAAACCATACATCATAGCAGGTCTCACTACCGTCTTGTAAACCTTCCCTTTTACTCTTGCTGCTATCCTTCTGTCACAAAGCACCCCTGACACTCGTCTCCAGCCATTGGACTGAAAATGAATGGAAAAAATAGTCAGTGTCCAAAGAAAAAATCACTCAAAACCACATATAAAGAAATGAATGGTGCAAGTTGCTTTCTGTTCTTTGTTTATGAAATGTACCTTTTAGCTGTTCCCTTGTATTCTTTACCAAGGGGTTGCTACAGCAGATTAATTTGGCTGGGGGTTGTGCCAGATGCCCTTCCTGATGTAACCCTCCATGGTGAGAGGGGCTTGTGTCCCCACCTGGAATTGAACCAGAGATCTTTGGGTTTGTTATGCAAATGCACAAACCACTACGCTACAGGGGACACCTTTCTGTTCCTTATTTAACTAGCATTAAATCACTTGTATGTAACTTATATTTTTATATTAAATAACTCACACAAAAAACAAAAAAAAAAACACTATCGGGATAAAAGCTGCACATGGTTTCTGTCGAACTTCTAACTGTTCTTTTCGTGTACATGTGTTTGTTTTGTCTTCACAGCGGTGTGCAAGCCAGGGTGTAATCAGGCCCATGGCTCTTGTACTGTACCTGGAGAATGCAAGTAAGTCAGATGAATGACCAAGAATATGTTGTAATTTCCACTGTGGGCACCCATAGAAGGAGACCAGTGCTGATATACAGTATATATTATATCAAATATAATTTTTCCATCACTACAAAAACAAAAAATTGCAATATAATGTAAATGTCATTCACTACCAGAAAACACCAAAAATGACATTACAAGAGTAAAGTTAAGAGCTATGTAATATTTGAAATAAAATGCTCCCTCTCATCATTCACAGATGGCTCCTTTGTGTGCAATAATGATATCATGATATTTTTAAGGTTGTGCTGGATTACTGAATGGCATTAAAGGGGGACTATTATGCTTTTCCTTATTTTCTTTCATATACTGTTACAAAGATGGATGGTCATCATAAACATTACAAAAGGTTAAAGTAATCCCTGTGAGCCAAAAGTTCAGACTTCTGACAGTTTTTTCTACTCTTGGCTCTATATGATGACAGTAGGAGTGGAGACCCCCAACTCCCTAACCCCAGCTGCTGTTCACAGCATCTGTTTGCAACACGAAGCCAATCAGGAGATACTGAGCTTAAAGAGAGCAGAAAGAAATCTAAAACAGCTTGTTTCAGACAGGATAAACTGTGTGCCTCCATCATGGCCCAGTATAAACTAAATAAGGGCTGTTTTGAACGGAGTCATGCAAAGCTACTCTAGCGGAGTTCTAGAATAAAATATAGAGTTGGAAATTAGTAGAATAGGTCAACTTTAACCTTTTCATGCATGAATTATGACGTCTTCAGGCAAGACTTTATTTGCCACTGATATACTGCTATAGCAACAAAATGCATGCATATTATAGAAAATGGCTTTTGAATAGCTGTACACTGCAGTGACTACCATGCACGAAAGGGTTAAATCCAGCAGCAGTATCACAGGTGTAGTTCTTCCTGCTGTAGTGGCTTATTTCCATTCAGAATCAGAAACAGAATCCTTTATTAATCTCAGGGGGGAAATTGCTTAAGTTCCAGATGCTCCATTAGGTACAAACATATATGGATATGAAATATAAGAAAATGAAACTGTATAAACTTATATGTAAAAGTTCAATGTCCTTTTTAAAAAATAAATATAAACAATAGAAATGAAATAAAAATAAATTAGCCTAAATGTAAAAAGTGCAATACGTCACATAAAGCAAAACAGTCTAGGTATTAAACGGAGGAGTTGTAGAGTTTGATAACCACAGGTAGGAATGATTCCCTGTGAGACTCTGTGATGCTAAAATCACTGTAGCTCTCACTAAAGCAATTTACTCTATTTAGAAATAAAACAATTCCAGTTAAAAGCTGCACGTAACTTGTAACGTTATGTACAATAATGTGGTGGGTCTTAAAAAAGACTGGTATGCACACATACAGCTCCTAAATAAGGATTTAATTTTCTGTATAGTATTTTTCTGGCACAAATCTCTTCCACATCTTCCAAGTCTGGTGAAGCAACAAAAATAATTTCACAAAAGTCTATCCAGGACCTGTATCACTATCACAGTAACATCAGCTCCATAATGCAAATAAAATGAATCATTGAACTTATTACAATCTGCCTCTCTGCTCCTTCTTCTTATTCTTTTAGGTGTCATTATGGCTGGAAGGGTGCTCTTTGCGACCAGTGTGTGACATTCCCAGGCTGTGTACATGGGAGCTGCACGGAGCCCTGGCAGTGTGTGTGCGATGTCAACTGGGGAGGATTGCTGTGTGACAAAGGTCTGACATGTGAACTGCTCAGTTTCAATAGTAGAGATGAAGAAAGTATTTATGTGCCACTGAGGGGGTTTGCCCTTTTTGTTCATTTTAGCATTTAAATATGGAACTGGAGCTGTGTGTATTTAGGATACTGCACTGGCTATAGGACAGTATGGTCCTTGATTTGATACTTTACTGCTCAATACACAACTTTTATGTCCAAACTTAATTCTACACTTTATCACTTTGCAGCAAGCAAAGCAACAAAGGTTTATACCAAAACTACAGGAAAAAGACCATCCAGACTCACTACCACCTTTTACCCAGCGAGCTGTTGTACAGCCATGCAAAATTCATAATTTTTTATCTTAACATTTCTTACTTTCCGTGAATTCAGCAATACACTGATGGATTTTTGTGCACAACAGCTTCCAAAGACTCACCTCAAAGACATATATCAATTGCTATTGGAAATATGAAGTACTTACACTCTACAGAGAACACCATGGAGAATATTCAGTCACATTAGTGAATTTATTGCTTTTTGTCTGGAATGACAAATACCTCACTGTTAACATTTAATACAAAAAAATCAATATGTTGAAGACTGTGTCATTTACATGAAGATAAAAGTGCTCTGCAGTATGTTGACCGAGAACTCATTCTGTCTGTGTATCTGAAAGATGAAAAGAGAAACACTGTGTGTATTAATTATGAGTTTATGAGGCATGGTTCTTCACACTTCTCTCCATGCGTGATCTTCTCTGTGAGATAAGATAAAACTCCCTGAGGATGTCCATCGCCAGTCTGTAACTTCTCCCACCATGCCACAGCAGGGTTCGTCTAACATTATCCCAGCATATAACTCCCACCTCTGTCCCAGTGTGGGAGCCAAACCACTGTCCACAGGACAGTGTATTGTGCTGGGGAAAGGCGATAGCCTTGGGTAAGGTGAACGTGAGCAGGGCTGGGCCCAGTGCTTTTAACTAGGTGGGGTCCTAAGCTGTTTCTGTGCATTCAGAAAGACTCTATAAAGAGCTGCAGTGAGACAAAGAGACTGTGGGTACTGAGGAAATCATTAAAGAAAGCAAAGCTCTAAACAGACTCAACAATGGGAGCAACAAGCCCTGCAGCTACTGGCCTATGCAGTCAGACCTGGATTCACTTCAGCCTCTGTGCCCTGCGTGTGCGTGTGAATACGTGCATGTGCATGTGGGATGTTTTACCTGAGACAAAGTCAAAATGAAGCAAGCTTCCCCTTTAGTCACTATATTATGTTTGTTTCTCTGCTGTTTTGTGTTGTGAATATGTGAGAATATAAAATCATTACCTAAGCACACTTTTTTGTGGATTCAGATCTGAATTACTGTGGCACCCACCTGCCCTGTAAGAACGGCGGGACCTGCACTAACACAGAGCCAAATGAGTATCAGTGTGAGTGCCGGGAAGGTTTCAAAGGGCGCAACTGTGACATCGGTGAGTACTTTCTCAGCACCACCAAATAACAAATTTGCAATCTGCTGTGTAAAAGAGATGCACAGATACACAAAGGATAGAGACCACAAAGAATAAATGGCACAGGGAGTAAATATAATAAATAATAAATTGTTATTATTTAGAAATGTCATACTTACAGATAAAACAAAACAATTACATAATGCTATACATACTTTAGAATATATTGTTAACACAAAAAAAAGATCTGTACCAGGATAAACTGCAAATGCACTGTGTAGCAGGCTTCAGCCCACAGAGATATCTACGTAAAATGTTTGCTTTACAGTTTATTTGTATTACATTATATAAATATTTAGAAAAATCTTTTCATTATTGCAACATTTTGAATCAAATATTTTTGCTTCCTCTAAATGGGAGGAAGATGGCTGAAATATTCTATTCAGTGGTTATAGGTATTTTTTGTGCCAGCTTTAATTTTACATGAGGGTTATACCTTTTGTTTTGTCAGCCTTTTCATCTCATCCTCTCTTCTCATTATTTTTTCTCTCCCCATTCTCCACTTAGTGGAACATGCATGCTTGTCATCCCCATGTATGAACGGAGCCACCTGTGTGGAGGACCAAACAGGATTCAGCTGCATCTGTACTGAAGGCTGGACTGGACACACCTGCACAGATGGTGATTTTCAGTGCTGCACACATGCAAGTCTGAGCCAAGGGGCCGGGGCACTGTAAGATTGTCTCTGATTGTCTGTTATTGGATCAAAGCCAGCAAGTGACTCTAATCAATCTGACAGAGGAAGCTAAATTAGCTTAAACACAAACAATATCAGCAACAATCAGGGATCTGTCTGGCCCTTTGTGTGTGTGTGTGTGTGTGTGTGTGTGTGTGCGTGCGTGTGCGTGTGCGTGTGCACGCACATGTGTATGTCCATGCATGTGTGTGTGTGGGAATGCATTGTAGTGATGCATAGTGATGCATAGTGTATCACTAGGAAAATCAACAGGCTGAGGTGGGGCATTCAGCTTTATTGAGTTAGAGGTGGCACTGTGAGTTACAAACAGGACAGAATAAAAGGTTTGTTGTCAGGTATTTGCGCTTCTGAGACCTTTTCAGGTTAAATGTGTTTACTTTAAGAGCTTTAATCACATAATTGAGAATTTGTGCAGTAACATCCGGTTTTCTTGTGATGTGTGTACAGAAAGCTAAGACGTGCCAAAGTGTCTTCCAAGTGAATGTAAACAGAGACTACTACTAAACATAAAAACAATACACGGTTGTATTTATAATAACATTGCCACTGGCCTTTTTCCCTCATCGGTTGTGGGGATGGGCTCGTTTCCTGGCCAGACTGTCTAACTTTAATCCTGACATTAAAAAAAATATCTGATCATCAACAGAATCCTTGACACTATGAAATGCAGTCTGGTTCAAGACAATTTGAAAGTTTATTCAGACTCAGATTCTATAAATATGAGGGGTGTTCTATGAATTCAGGGCCACTGTGCATTAGCTGGCTAAACCCCAGTCAGAGATAACAGTTATAAATGGACTGGTACTTATATAACACTTTTCTAATCTATCTGAGCATTCAAAGTACTTTTTACTACAAACCTCAATTCACTCATTCACACAGCGTTTTATTCTAAGCCTTAAGCGCAAGTAACTATCACACACACACATTCACACTCCGATGGATACATCGGGAGCAATTTGGGGTTCAGTGTCTCAGCAAAGGACACTTTGACATGTAGACTGCAGAAGTCAAAGATTGAACTGCCAACCTTTGTGTTGAGAGACGGCCCACTCTACCTCCTGAGCCACAGCCGCCCATAACAGCCTGTAACAGCAGTGGTTACCAAGCTTCCCAGTTAACTCAAGTTTTCTGCTTCAGTCTCTCCATTTATGGTTGACACATCTTTTGACTCTTCTTCCACATAAAATAGACCAATCCAGTGGTGCCTACACCAGTCAGAAGAATGGGTCATGGAGAAATATAAGGGAAACATTAAAAAATTTGCTTGAAAAAAGCAGCACAGGTCCTGCTGCAAATAAGAGAGCAATGCTACAGAAAACTACTCATCTTTTGAATCCCTAAGTCAATATATTTATTTTAGCACTATATCTGTGGACAGTTGCACATTACAGCTCTTGAAATTTACATCTGATCCATTTAAACATGATACCAAAGAAGTGCATTTAGGTCTGACAATATAGACGTGCAAATCACTTCAGTTTTTGGACGAAGTCAGAGTCAAATTCTGTAATAAGTACAAATATACTAATCAATTTTCTAATCTGTGTTCTATTAGCTGTAATTCCAGCAGTGTGAAATGGACTTGGCAGAAAATCAGGACCAGGCATAAAAACATATTCATTTTCTGCATCAGTCTGATGCATGTACAAATTTCCTTGGGACAATGCGACACTGTTCAACTGTAACTTTACTGCAGTGCTTCTTTTGGTAGTAGGAAGATACAGCTCACAAGGATGCAGGTAAAAATGCAGTCTTTCAGCAGAGAGACTATTCATGCTGTAAGCATGAAAGAATTAGCCTAATGAATTTTAGTTTTTGTATGTTGAATTAAGCAGTTAAGACAGAAAAATAGTGACAAACTGTAAGGAGGAATGAAAGAAAAATCATTAAACATAATGGTTCATTCTTATATTCTGGAATTTTATTACACTTAAAGCAACAAAGAATGAAGATATGTTCACTTTTAATCACATGTATGAGTCAAGCTCAGAAATGCAGCATCATATAAAGTTAGGTCCATAAGTTTTAGATGGTGACATAATTTTGCCTCTGTATATTAACACACCGAATTTTAAATCAAACCGTCAAAATGGGCAGACGTTCAGCTTTAATTCGAAGGGTTTGGCAAAAGAATTCCAATAACTCCTTAGGTCACTCATTTTTATACATAGTCCCCCATTTTCAGAGGCTCAAAAGTAATGGGACAACTGACTGACAAGCAGTTTCAAGGCAAGGTGAGGCCTGTTCCCTCATTATTCCATGACAAACTAGGTAGATAAAAGGCAATGTTAGGGCAGTGGCATATATGGCTGCCAGTGGAACTGGGTCACTAGTGTTTATTGATAAAGTGACTGCTGATTGAAGTAGCAGGATGAATTCTGAAGTGTACAGGGCTCTAGTCTTTGCTCAGATTCTGCCAAATGCTGCAAAACTGATTGGATGGTGCTTCACAGTGCAAATGAATAATGCCTCAAAGCATACTACAAAAGCAACCCGAGAGTTTCTCAAGGCAAAGAAATGGGATTTTCATCAATGCCCAAGTTAGTCAGCTTTTCAGTTACTGAAGACAAAACTGAAAGCAAAGAGACTCACAAACAAGCAGTAACTGAAGGTGGCTGCAGTAACGGCCTGGGAGTACATTTCAAGGGAGAAAATGTAGGATTTAGTGATGCCCATGACTTCAAATGATTTTCATCCAACTATTAAAAAAATATTCTGATACTTAAAATTATATTAGTTATCATCATTAAGGATACAACAATGGCTGTGTTATATCCTTAAAACTAAATAATATCACATTTAGGTGTAAAAGAAGAAAAGTGAACTTCTAAAGAGGAACCACACTTAAATTTGTATAAATCAGAGCACATGTATGAAGACAAAATGATTTTAAAATGTGCATTAGTGTATAAAATCTGATGCAGTTTGAAATGTCTGATTGCTATCTCTAGTATGTTACACTCACATACTGCAGCACTTATACATTGTTAGAGCTCTACTTCTATGTTTTATAGTGTGATTAAAGGTCAAACATGTTTTTGACTGCCAAGTAACAACTGAGCTGTCAGAACAGTCTGTCTTTCTTCATTATTGGGTCTGTCTGTGTGAGAGACTCCTCAGTAGCTCTAATATTGTGTGTTCGATGGCAGGTGAGACTGGACCAGACGGGTTACGGTCAGAGCTGCATGCTTAAACAAGAGGTTTTCCACATCCTCTGCTTTCACTTCTGTGAGGATAAACAGCTCTGTGGCATGTAAACATTTCAGCAGAAAGCATTTTTATCTACAAGCGAGACGAGAGGGACAAACAGGGAAAAAAGGAGTAGTTTATTTTTGCTCTTGTTGTTTGTTGCTCGCTTGATTAACAGTTAGAGAGGCGGTCTATCTCTGTGAGCTGTGTGTTGTGGAGGGGGGGCTCTCCAGGGAATATACAGCAAGAAGATTGTCAAGCTTGCAGGGAATGACAACCAAAACCACAACATAGCTCTGTTTTCAGACTAGATTTATATATATAACCAATATTAATTAAAGGCCTCTTTGTTTGTTATGAACTCTCTGTCTCATTTTGGGCAAAGTGCCACTAGCTTGGTGGGATTATTATTGCTCAGCGTTAGAGTTAAGGGTCAGGAAAATGGAGAATGATTGTTCTACAGGGTTAGGTAAATGAAAGAAGGTTAAGAGAGAGACAGAAAGCTCTTGAGTGAAGCATGTACACCACAAAGATATGCATGGGAAAAGTTAAGATGCCACTACTGCACAAATATGCCATGCATAAAAAGAAGTTATGTATGGTTAACCCCTAAGTGAGGAGCTTCTCTTTGTCTTTCTGTGTCCGCTTGTTCTGATTTTCTTTGCATTTCCTCTGTCTCTTTATCTTTTTTAATGATGGGTGGAACCATGCATGGCAGCTCTGTTTTTCTATTTCTGGTTAACCCCTGTCTTTATCTTCTCCTGTAATCCTTTCCTTTATTTAAATGCCCTCATTCCTCCCACCTGTCTGGGAAAGGTTTAAGGTGTCTGCATTGTATGTGCAGCAGAGGAATGTATTTATCATTGTTTGCACTGAAACCACAGCAGCAGAAAGGAGAATGAAAACAGACCACCGAAGCATCCTCATACCACACTTGAGATCACACATGCAAGCAATGTCTCCTTAATATTCACAAACGTGTTCCCTTCACACAGACCAGTAGTTGATATACAATATTCTCTATTTCTCTTCTTAGTGGTGAAGCAGTGTGATCGCAGCCCCTGTGGCCGTGGAGCAACGTGTCAGGAAGCTCCTGGAGGTTATCGGTGCCTCTGTCCACCCGGATGGATGGGCAGGACATGCCAGCTGGGTCAGTGGATCAGAATTAAACTCGTAACATGTGTTATAAATGTACATGTAGAGGGTCTCTGCCTCTAAATAATGGTAGCCTCCTACTTGCGGTTCTGTATATTCTAAAAATTTGTGCAAATATAGCCCTCTTCTACATACCGGCATTAAATTTTATAAGTGACTAAGAGACATGGAACGACATAGCTGTCAATCACTTTTATGTTTACTGACTATAGTTAGATCATATGACATTATCATTCTACACTCACCATCCACTTCATTAGATACACTTTGCTAGTACCAGTCGCTCCCCTTTTGCCTTCAGAAATGCCTTCATGGCATAGATTCAAAAAGCTGCTGGAAACATTCCTTAGAGATTCAGTTTCATATTGACATGCTACCATCAAACAGTTGCTGCATGTCCATAATCACCTGTTCCACCACATCCCAAAGGTGCTGTATTGGACTGAGATCTGATGACTGTGGAGGCCATTTGAGTAAAGTGAACTGATTTGTAAGAAATCAGATTGAGATGATCTGAGCTTTGTGACATGGCACGTTATCTGGAAGCAGCCATCTGAAGATGGGTACACTGTGGTCACAAAGGGAGGGGCATTGTTAGTAACCATTTTCATCAGAGGATGGTAGGGTGTGGGGTTTAAGCAATGCTAAAGTGGTATTGAGGGACCCAAAGTATGCCAAGAAGATATCCCCGATACCGTTAAACTGCCGCCACCAGAAATTGATACTCATTGGACCAGGCAGAGTTTTCCCAGTCTTCTGTGGCCCAGTTTTGGTGAGCCTGTATGAACTGTAGCTTCAGTGTCCTATTCTGACAGGAATGGCACCCAGTGTGGTCTTCTGCTCGTTATTTGATTCACCTGTTTCCTTCCTATCAAAAAAAAATGGCTCAAAGTAGAAAGCGGAAGGCATTTTCACCAAGAGAACTGCTGCTCACTGGATTTTTCTCTGTAAACCCTATTGATGAATGTGTGGGAAAACCCCAGTAGATCAGCAGTTTCTGAAATACTCTGACTAGCTCATCTGGCACCAACAACCATCCTGTGTGCAGAGTCACTTAAATCACCTTTCTTTCCCATTCTGATACTCAGTTTGAACTTCAGCAGGTCATCCTAACCATGTATACATGCTTAAATGCACTGAGTTGCAGCCATGTGATAAGCCGATTAGACATTAGCATTATAAAGCATTTGAACAGATATACCTACTGAAGTGGCCTGTGAGGGTATATATAGTTCTTTGATCCAAACTGATTGCAGTTAATGAGCAAATTAGTTACACAAGGTCAGTTTAGTAGCTGTTCAACTGCCCAGTTATATAAAGTATTATTTGTTGGTCTCCATGAACCAAAATAATAAAATTGGTTTTAGTACCACTTTAATATTTTTAATTTAAGTTTGAATATATTTACTGTATTGTAATGTGAGTGAGCAGAGGAATAAACAAAGATACAAAATGTATTTTTAAAAGTAAAAACTAAGATTATTTACAAGTAAGAATGTAACTGCTGTTACTAGCATGAAGAAATATTTTAAAAGAAAATTACATTTTGGCTTCAGAAAATATTAAATCAAAATAATATAAATGTCTAATCTAGCTGTCTGATTGTTCTCACATGTAATGTCTAGAAATGTTCAGAGCTGCAGAGCACTTGGAAAACCAGCTTTTTATTGTTTTCAGTGCAAACGCAAGGACTATTAAGGTTCCAGTGAGCCAAAAACAGTGTGCACCGTAGATTTATTGCAGTTCTGTTAAATCTATACCTCACAAGAAAAGCTGGCATCATCAGGATTAAAATTGGATGTGTTTAGTTTGTGATTAGTTTCTACAAACTTTATGGCAAATACTTCATTTTTACCACTGACGAATCTTACTGTACAACTAATCAGAGAATTTGAATATTTTCAAAGGAAACTACTCATAGGATTTTAACAAAGATCCTCTAACAACAAATTCAATCTGATACTAAGATGGTTTGAAAAGCTTGGAAGGCTTTTTTAATGGGCAGTGCATGATTACTGCATGTGTTCCACTTGAAGCAAAATATGAATTTAAAGCACAAATTAAAGAGACAGAAAAGCTAGCAGCATGTTAATTCCCCCATCAACCCATGCTCACTGAGAATCAGTAGTCTCTAAATGCACTGTCACGTCTCTTTGGGCTGCATTCGCTCATACTGACAAGCATGCTCCCAGAGGGTTGTTGTGTTAGATAGTACAGCAGAAAGGGTATTGTACAGACTCAGGTCACTTACTCACTCACACACGCACACACACAGTAATATATACACATACACACATACTGAGGCTTTGGGGTGATGAAGTAAAAACTGAGACATATTTCAGGATGACAGCCTCTCCCACTCCTCTGTGTTACAGTGATATGTCACTCTGACACTTGATAATCCTCCATAGTTCCACATCACAGGCCAGTAGCTTACAGTATAACATGCACACTCACGTGCACAGTGTTTGAATACATGTGAAAAAACTCTTTATAGCCTGAGCCTGTAGGCGCAGAGCATCAGTAGCACCTCAAACATTGAAAGGCAATTACATTTTCTGATCAGTTTCACTCCTTTATAGCAGATTTCTGTACCCACAATTTCTCTCACAGCAGGCTGAATCCCTGAGCTCTTATCATTGGCAGCCCCCCATGCTCACACACACACACACAGACACACCACCACCAGTGCTAGCTCATAATAGGCCTGTGGCTAACGGTAAAAGGTTTAGATTACCTATATCTGACTCACTACTTCCTCTTTATTCACTGAGCATTTCTTTCTAATCCTCCTTCTTTCTTATCAGAGCCAAGTGCTTGAGGGCACCTGGCTTTAGCACTCC
The DNA here is from genome assembly GCA_015106775.1 of Etroplus canarensis. Lineage (NCBI taxonomy): Eukaryota > Metazoa > Chordata > Actinopteri > Cichliformes > Cichlidae > Etroplus > Etroplus canarensis. The sequence goes on along the minus strand of VUQH01090325.1, from coordinate 56,261 downwards.
AGTACAACAGAGGGTGGGAATAGACACACATAAACTTAAAGCAGCAATGCAGCATGGGATCTGTGCAAAAACAAACAAGATGCTGCAAGATTTTACTTTGGATGTGCTGCGCATGATAGTTTATGAAAGGCATCTGTGTCTCATGGTTGACATGCATCCCTCTCCTGTAGCTTCTGCCCATCAGCTCTCCATTTCCAGGTTCAGGTCTAGTGGTCAGTTCGAAGTGAATTGGTTTAACTGGTGGCCAAAGATCATCTGAGCTCAGTGGGAGACATAAAGGATTAGATTTGGTAGTTTTGTGGGATGTGTGTCTCTTAGATGAAAGGATTTATGTGATATTTAGCTCATTTCAGTGAGACATTGAATTAGATTATGTTCACATTTTGGTTCATTAGTGGCTGACTTCTGGTTTGGGAGCGCAAGAATTGATTTAAACCAGGGCCGACTGAGAGACCTCCTAGCATGTTCACCTTGGGGTCTTCCCTCCAGAAATTATTGGTATTCCTAACTTAGACTGATAGTCAGACTGAACTGCGGTCTTATTTAATTTTGATGCAAGTCAATTAACAAGACAGACATTTCCTCTGATTTAAAAAAAAAAAAATAGAGTGAAGAAAACAAAAATTCCCAAAAGGATCCATAAATGTGGTTTATACTTTCATCTCATCAGCCTAATGAGACTTTATCTCCACTGGTTTCAATGTGAACCTGCCAGTTAACATGCTAATTAACATGCAAATAAAATACTAGACATTCACTTACCAAAACTGGAGCCCAGATTTTGTGGACAAGCTGTACAATTGATCACACAGCAAGCCATATGATTTGTCATATAATTGCATTAAAATGCTACAAAAGGCACGAATACAATCGAGAGGTACAGTTCAGGGACTCGAACTAGAGGAGGTGTTGCCCAGCAAACACTAATTGACTACAGTTAAGTTAGTAAAGCAGCTGCATCTCTAAAAATGCACAACATAAAGCCTGTTTACTATTTAAATGGCTTATATAAAAAATTAAACCCTTTACAGTTCTCATAAAGGTGATTCTCATAAAGGGGAAAAGTATAGAGGACAAAACCATTTTCTGTATCAGGTTATAAATTCAATTCATTTCAATTCATTTTCATTTATATAGCACCTCAGTGTGCTTTTTATTGTAAGGTACGGACCCTACAGTATTAGAGAGAAAACTCCAATAATCAGACGATCCCCTATGAGCAGCACTTAGCAACATTTGGAAGGAAGAGCTCCCTTTTAACAGGCAGCAGCCTCCTACAGGACTAGGCAAAGGAAGGGGTAGCTGTCTGCCTCAGCTGGTTAGTGGTGAGGGATAAGAAAAGTTTTAAAAAAGGTAGAGCACAGAGTAAGAACAAAAACAGAAGTAAAAATGAAATACTGAGAACCTGGCCAGTATGCCTCAGCCTTAAATCTGACCCTTCTTGACCTTGACCTTTGATCCCCATAATCTTTTGAATGTTACCAGATATTCTATACATCACAGGCATTAATCACACAAAGTTTGGTAAAGATCCAGTAAATAAGTCAGCTCCTGTAATGGTAACAAGATTTTTAACAGACAAATGCCAGACAATCTGAAAACATAATGCCTCCATGGCGAAGGCATAATTACAGGAGACAAATGACAGTATTTAATGATGTGTTTTGTGATGAGTTTTAGTGTTTGTCAGTTTGGCCAAACTGAGTAAGACAGCCTGTCTGATGAGGCTTTGGTGCAACTGTTCATCAAGACTCAGTGTCTGATAATCAACTGTTTTCACAAAGTATTGTGTTTGTCATGTAATTTTTAATTTGAACATCTCAAATCTTCCCCTGACCATATTGTAACAATCAAGAAAACTAAAACTAACAATTTTCAAATAATGAAAACTAAACTGAAATAAGAAAACCTGCTGTAGAAACTAACTGAAACTAAACTGAATTGAAAACAAAAGTTCAAAAACAAAACAAAATTAAAGACTAATAAGAAAATACAAAACTATAATAACTCTGGTGCTCATTCGGGGAAGTATGGTACTATGAGGTCTTTATGGGGCCTGATTATTCAAGATTTTGTAAGTGAGTAGAATGATTTGAAATTAAATTCTGGATTTAACAGGGAGCCAATGAAGAGAAGCCAATACAGGGGAAATATGATCCTGCTTTCTGGTCCCCATAAATATATTTATTTCTGCTGCAACGTTGGGGGTTTCAACATGGCAGTCTGTGGAGATGTAGCTGCCAGGTCTGAAATGTGATGCCAGTTCAGAAGCGCCTTAACCTTGGTTCTTTTTAATGGCCACAGGGGGCAATAACTGTGGTTGCAAAAAGACTTCTGGCCCTGTAAAAATCCGTCGGAAAACAGCCCCTGACACTAACCTCTGTTAGCACTTTCCTGATAATTTTATGGTCTCAGTCACAAGTTTCAGGTCATATTGAATAAAAAATTAAATCGATTTTGTAAATTATCATCATTTTTCAAGTATCAGAAAGGGGAACTGCGGTTTTTGGCATTTTAATGCTGGCTCTGTCATTGATCCCCTGAGATTGCTGCTTGGTGTTTCCACGCTGAAAAATGACAGAAAATACTCACAGATACTTTATAGGAAGCAGAAAAAGAAGATATTTTATAATATAGAAATGAATAATTTTATTCAGTATTTGATCAATAGAAGCCCTATTATTAAGAACCGTAAGTAAACACATTGTGAATTGTAGTTTGAAAGATCCAAAAACAACATTAGATGATTTTATTTAATGTTTGCACAGCAGAGCCAGAGATAAAATGTTCTTTGTTTTTTAGACACCAATGAATGTGAAATGAGTGTATGCGTCCATGCCCGCTCTTGTCGCAACCTGATTGGAAGTTACCTGTGTGACTGCCTTCCTGGATGGACGGGGCCTAACTGTGACATCAGTAAGTACACAAAGGTGAAAAAATGAACAAGAAGATGGGAAACAAATTAATATACAAAGAGAGAGGCGATAATCCAGAGGCAGATGGTGTGACATTAAGAGCTTTTAAACAGCAGTTCAGAGGCCCTGTGGGCAGGAGATCATTTTACTCCAACTCCAGTTTCATCAATTATGTTTTGCAGGGCATCACTCTATTGCACTAAGACTGCAAAAAAAGCAGTTTGATGGTCTCTTTTGGCTGCTCTCCTCTGTTTCCTTGTTCCATATGTAGCACTATTGATTTAAATCTGACTTATTACTAACTAATTAGTCTGTTCTGTATTCACTTTGTATGTCATTGTTTAGAGCTTCATAGATATTGTAGACATTATCTGTTTGTGTGACAATTAAAGTGGTGTTTCTGGTTTCTCTGTAGGAAACAGCAGCTGTCAGGATTTGTGTTTGAATGGTGGACTTTGTGAGGTGAGACTCCTGGCTGTGCTGCCTTTGTCTAATTTGCCTACAGTCTCTGCATATCTGACCTGTTTTATTGTCCTCTTCTTACCTTGTCTTCTCTTCAGTTTTGACATTTTCATTTTTTTAATATCTTTCCCTTATATGCTCTCTAAAATAAGAAATTCTAATTTGATTTGCAAGCCTTTTATGTCAAAACATGGTAAATATTATATTATAAAATTAAGTCTTGGATCCATGAAGGGCCCACACTCTCTTTTCAGTATTTTTTCCACACTACATGTCTCATACATACATATAAATGACATGCATGTATACTGCCCCATACAGGACCAGGTGTCAGGGTCCAGATGTTTGTGTCCATCTGGATTCTCTGGAAAATACTGCGAAAATCGACCGAGTCCTTGCGACAGTGCCCCCTGTCTGCACGGAGGACAGTGTGCGGAGATTGATGAAAGGACAGTCACCTGCAATTGTCCCTCAGGATTTTCAGGAAGCTTCTGTGAGGTTGGAGAGCCTATGATTAAAAAGAGCTGAAACTATAATTAAAAACCAATAGAACTAAAGGGCATATTTTAGATTTAGTCATGTCTGATTATGCCCAGTAAAGAAGATGAAACAAACAAGAGCAGCAAAGCAAGATTAGAGAATATTTCAAAAGAGTTATACAAAAAAGATGCAAGGAATTTTTTTAAAGAGGGGCCTTAATATTATATATTAATATAACAGTTTATTAATAACAAAAACTGTGCTGTAAAGTAAATAAAAACAAAACTTATAAAATACTCTGACACCTAGTGTTATTGTAAGCTATAAAACACTAAAACAACTGAAAAAACAAGTGGATTAATAAAACTATAGACTATACAACAGATGTTAGTTCTTAAGCCAGGAAGAAAATACAACAGATCAGTGTTTAGTATTCTCACTGGAAGTGCAACATATTAAATATTATAGTAAACACACAGCTTATGCAGAGTATGTAAAACTAAAAAGGTTTAAAAATTACCTACATCATTATGTAAATGATACATTAGCCTCAGATGGCTAGTTTAATGGCTAAATTTGTTAGTTGTAAAATTATCCATATTAATTAATTAATTAAGAAAAATAGTACTAATTAAATATTCATGCAGATATCTCCCGATCTCTTTAGTCTTTTAACTTTCAAATTCTCATTTTTCATGTTTGTTTTTGTTTCCCCTGCTGAACAATAGGAGAGAATTACATACCAGAAATGCTAAAACTTTTTGACAGGCACTTGATTGTTCTGAGTCAGACAACTCAAAATTCATAATAGCTTTAAACAAACATTTGAATTTGTTTTTGCACTTAATTGCACTCAAATGGAGAAGGGATACCTAACCTGCTTTCACATTTATGCTTCTTTAAACACCTCTCAGAAATCTCAGAATTCAGCTTTAGAAACCACTTTATAAACATACAGGGTGATGGATTAGTGTTATAATTGCATTCCTTTCTAAACTTTCTTATTGTTGCGTTCTACATTATTTCAGGTAGTGTTGGACCTGTGCAATCCCAACCCCTGTCAGCAGGGGGTGCAGTGTCACATCACAGAGGGCAGGTACATGTGTGCCTGTCCTGATGGTTACTATGGTAACGAGTGCATGAGCCTCAAACATCCCTGTATTGGTCACCACTGCCCAGGTAAGAGAAATATTTGTGCATCTAATAAAGTACAAAATCTTTATGGACTCTGGGCCAATCTCTCTGTCTCCAATCCTGAAGGTGCCATATCTGATTCAACACATGGAGGCATCAGCTTCTACATGATTCTGGTGGGAGTCTTAGCTCTACTCACAGTCTGTGGCTGTGCTGCCTGCACCTTCATGCTCTCCCACCTCCATCGAAAGCGGAAAAAGCAGCAGGCAGTCCCACAGGAAGAAGGCATCAACAACCAGAGGGAGTTTGTCAACCTCATCAGAAACGTGGACCGTCCGGTGCCGCTCCAGCCAAATGCTGCCCCTCTTACAAACCCTCCAGCCCCTGCCCCCATCTCACGTTGCTATGAGGAGATTGAACTGACCCTGCCACCCTCCCCAGCCCCTTCACACCCTTCCCCAGCAATAAAGCCAGCACATGCTTCCAAACTGGACATTTCAAACCAGGAGAGGGAGAAGTTGAACCGCCTTCACTACGCAGACAACCAGGAGCTGGAGGTCTGACCCTGTCCTGAAATTCTGAGCCTCTGGAGGAGCTTTTTCAATCTACTTTGCGTCCTTAGTACTCTTTTGCTCACAGGACCCTGTCTTCAGTTATTGGCACTGTATTAATGTTGCAGATTTGACCTTTATGTGTTCAGATGGCTGTCGATAGATGTCTGAGGAACAAAAGCTGCTATGCAGAGGAGTCAAAAGCATGTCATCTTCGAGCATTTTTGCAGACCATGAAAAAGCTGTAGGTGCTTGATGTTTGACTGAAAGACTCAACATTAAACTGGAGACTTAAAGACTTCAAGACCTGCCTTTGAGTGCCTGAGATACAGTCAAGAAAAAACAGAGGATCTTCTTCTGTATGAGTATCTCAATAAATTTCCTGGTCCATGTTGCCATCTGACTGGTGTTCAGACTTCAACTAAACTCCACTGACCAACTGACAAAGAAATCAATGAACAGCTGCCTATTTAACATTTGCTTTTGTGTTGGGTTGTATGTAAGTGTGTGTGAGACTTTAAAGAGAGATCAGACATGATTAGTTTTTGCAAGAGGGAGAATAAAGTAAAGTCTTTGCTTAAAGCAAACATTTTACTTTGAGCAAGTAAGAATAATTTGCTTGTCAAAAAGAGTGCATACTCCTTAACTAAAGGCTATCAAGCATTCTGAAAACCATTTTAAAACTATACACTGTTGCCTGTTTTGTCTCTGTAATACTGCAGTTTGTAAAAGATGTATGGTTTTTCATACCTGTGTGTAAAATAGCTGTTTTTGTACATAAATATATTGTACATATTGATGCCCTTTTTGTACTGTGGTTTGATCTGGAAGTATCACTGTATTACTTTTGCTGTTTGTCCCCTTATACTTTCCATTCGGAGCAACCAGCACATGTGGAATGTAATAAAAGTGCATTTATCAACTTTGTTTTATATATATATTTATATTTTACTAAACACAAGGTTTAGCCTACAGGTCACTGATGGAGGGCAGTGTCATCGTTGCCACACAGAGATTGATAACTGCAGTCTTTGCATGAAAAAGTAAAGTGCTTTTCAGGACTTTCATATGTGCACAAGAGGCACTATCAATGAATTTCTGAATACTCTAGTAATCTAATACCAATTTCTAGTAATCCGCAAATCTCTTCTGGCACTACCTTTCTCAATAATATCACTGGCAGAGGCCTAAGCAAGGAAAGGTTATAAATGCAGAATCCTTTGAAGTTTTCATTGAAAGTGTATGAAAAAAAAGTTTTTCACAAGACTCTGTGCAATCCTGGGAAAACCTAAGTACACAATTACTGCTTCCTCAGGAATTAGGAGGGTAAGTAGCAGCTGGGTGCTGCTAATGAAATGCATCTTATTAACTGATCATCAGCAGGTGTGATCACCTCTATAAAAACAGAAGTTTTGGTAGTTATCTGTTCTGGAGCATTTGGGTGTGTGTTCATGCAATGTCACAATCTTCCCTGGAGTGGATGTCCCAGTAAATTCATCCCAACTTTAGAGAAATTGCAAAAAACCAAAGAGCTATATTTCAGACTCTATGAGCCTTAGTTGGCATGTCATTCATTCATTCATTCATCTATCTTCTTCCGCTTGTCCAATTCAGAGTCGCGGGGGGCGCTGGAGCCTATCCCAGCTATCATAGGGTGAAAAGCAGAGTACACTCTAGACAGTTTGCCAGTCTGATACAGAACCAACACAGAGAGACAAACAACCATTCACGCACACACCTATGGTCAATTTAGAATCGCCAATTAACACCTGTTCAGAGTTTCTGATTTTAGTCTGTTTTAAAGCCTGAAGTTAAAACTTAACCAATACTGTTAAAATATATCCAAAACATGGTCAAAATTTGGCAGCATATATTATCCTAAATCATTACAATAAAGCATGTTAAATGTTACTTAAATATGGAAAACTGCAGAGTGTAAAATGAGTGTGTGAAAGGAAAGGTTTTGTGATTTGGGGCAAACAACTTCAAGGTCACAGCCATGACAGTTATTAGGCAAATACATGTGACAAATGTGACCTTTGGTCTGTCCAAACAACGGCAGGCTGGAAATGAGCATGGGCTTCCTGTCACCATGCTGGTCAGGAGGAAATGTAGGAAATACAGTGTACACACACGCGCGCGCTCACACACACACACGCATATATGTACACACATGCATATATGTACATATGTACAATATTCTTTCTACACCTGCTGTGCAGGATGTCAGACCACAGGCAGCAGATTAGAAAGCTTGCTCACATCTGAGAGGCTTCCTCTCAGTCCAAAGGGGACCTGTTATGCTTGTCCTTATTTTCTGTCATGTGTGTTTCTAAAGTGGTGGATGATCATGTTAAACAGGGCCAAAATTTCAAATAATGAGGCCAGTGTATCTGCAAGTAATTCCTTTGAGCCAAAAGCTCAGACTGCTCTAAACTCTCAGTTACAGATATCCCAAATATTGTGATGTCAGGTACACATCTTGCTGTTAGCACAAAAGTCCCACCCACCTGCTGTTCAAACCTTATATTTGTCATGGGCAGCCAATCAGAACAAAGGGGAGGAGGAGAGCTAAAATGCCTTGTTCATACAAAGTAGAGTCCAATAATAGGGTAAAACATGGAAGTGGAAATGAGCATAGTCCATCCACTGTAAGCATGAATTTTGCTTCCCATCCACCTGTTTCATCCCATGTGTCACACATGCAGCTAATGCTTACAGTTCATCTTGTTCTTATTAAATCTTATGCACTGACCCAAAGATAATCACACAAGCTAGTGTATGTCTTTCTGACAGCTATTCGGGTTAGTGTGACAATTTTACAAATGTAAGAAAATTAGGGCTTAAACACTGACTGACCTGTCACTGAGGATCAAAATTTCAGCATGAATGCATGTGCTAATACATATGAAGTAGCCATGAACTCTTAAAGGTGCATTAGAGAAGAAAGAAAATCATTTGTTTCACCTGCCTTAAAACAATAAATGTTTATGCATAAAATCGTTGTTGAATTCACTACAAAAGATTTTTATAACTTCCAATCAAATTTGGGCTAAAGGGTTACTTGCACATATCCTGTCTTACAGGGCCATCTTGTGGCCAAAGCAGGTACACAAACTTAAAGACGATTTATTTATTTCTATTTTTACGCAATGTTGGTTATATCTAATGTGATACATTTCTAATACCATATTATTTTAACATAAAATATCAGTTATTTCTCATTAAGATGCCAACAGATTACAGCAATAATATACAACCCCAATTCCAGTAAGGTTGGAAAGCTACGTAAACTATAAATAAAAACACAATGCAGTTATTTGAAAATCTCATAAACCAGTATTCTATTAACAAAAACATAGAAGACATATAAAATGCTGAAAGTGGGACGTTTTATTATTTCATGAAAAATGCTAGCTCATCTTGAATTTGATCGCAGAAACACATTTCAAAAAAGTTGGGGGGAGGGCAAAAAAAGGCTGCAAAAGTAAGTGGTACTGAAAAGAAATAGTTTAAGCAACATGTTGCAACTAATGAAGTTAATTAGCAACAGACCAGTAATGTGACTGGATATGAAAAAAGAGTAATTTAGAGAGTCAGAGTCTCTCAGAAGTAAAGATGAGTAGAGGTTCAACAGTCTACAAGAAACAGCAACTGCAATTTGTGGAGCAAATTCAGAAAAATGTTACTCACTGAAAAATTGCAAATACTTTGAATATTCCATCATCTGCAGTATATAATATCATCAAAATAATCTGAGAAGCTGGAGACATCTCTGCGCAGGTTAAAGCTCTATTATGCAAAGAAGAAGCCATATGTGAGCATGATCCAGAAACGCCACTGTCTTCTCTGAGTCAAAGTGGAATGTGGAAAATTATTGGTCGGATGAATGGAAATCTGACATTCTTTTTGGAACTCATTGGAACCCACATCCTCCTGACTAAAGAGGAAAGGGATGATCAGGCTTGTTATCAGGGCTCATTTCACAAGCCCACATCTCTGATGGTAATGGGGTGCATTAGTACCTATGGTACTGGCAACTTGCACATCTGTAAAGACACTGTCAGTGCTGAAACGTACAGGTTTTAGAGTAACATATGCTCTGTTCCAGACAAGGAAGGGCTTGCATATTTCAGGAAGACAGTGCTAAACCTCATACTGCAGCTCTTACAGCAGCATGGCTTTGCAGTAAGAGAGTCCAGCTGAAAACATTTGGTGCGTCAAAATACAACAAAGAAGACTCAGGACTGTTGAGCAACGGGAATCCTATATCAGACAAGAATGGGACAAGATTCCTTTCTCAAAGGCCCACCAGCTGGTCTCCTCAGTTCCCAGATGTTCAGACTGTTGTGGTAAACATGGCCTTGTCCAAGTCTTTTGAGATGTGTTGCTGGAATCAAATTCAAGATGAGCCGGTAGTTTTTTAAATAATTAAAATGTTCACTTTCAGGATTTGATGTTTTCTTTGTTTTTGTGAATAAAATATTGGTTTCTGAGATTTGCAAATCACTGCATTGTTTTTTGTTTATATTTTAGCAACATCCCTGCCTTTTTGGAATTGGGGTTGTAGGCAAAAATAGGAATATAAATGACACGTAACATAAACAGACAAACCCAATCTAAAAGGCACTTTGACAGACCATAACATTAGGTGCCTGGAAAAGCTGGTCAAGAAGGGCCGTGCAGTACTGACTGGGATCTTGACTCCCTGAAAGCTGTGGCAGCGAACACAGAACAATCTGCAAGCTATATTGAACAATGTGTGCCACCCTCTCCACAGCTTCCTGACAGGACAGAGGAGAACTCACAGTGAGTGGCTCATCTCACTGCAGTGCAGGACTGAAAGGTTCTGTAGATCATTTGTTCCTACAGTCTAACTCCTCTCAGGATTTTTTTTTACCATCAGGTCTGGGCTTGTGTTTTTACTATGCTGTTTCATTTTAATACTGTTAATTTTTTTTGCATGTGTTTTTAATAACTGTTAATTCATTCTTTTTTGATATATTTTCAATTATGTGGTGTATTTTAAATTATTTATAATATCTTAAATTATTTGCTGTTTTTTGGTTTATCTGCTGCACTAGGTTATCTGCTCCATTTTTGGGTTATTTACGGTATTTAACAAAAAAAAATTATGACAAAAAAGACAGTGATATGCAGTGCTGACCATTTTGCAGTGCTGGTGAGAAATAAAGTGCTAATGATGTCAAACAAAATAGGAACTATTGTAATGGACTGAAATATTGAAATATAAATATTAAATATTACAGGAATAAATATTTGGAAAAAATTGATGTACACAATATATCCAGTACAGTATGTGCGAGCTGCTGGACACCTGGATTATCTATCTATCTATCTATCTATCTATCTATCTATCTATCTATCTATCTAAAAAAAAGTAATGTCTATAAAAGAAACTGTTTTTACTCAACAGCTTATTAAAAATCAACTCATTCTTTGTCTCAGTGTGAAAGACAAAACAAAACAAAACAATTTTTTTTTTTACTGTTAATTTAAAAAGAACCAGCAGACTGGAGAGTTAATGATCATTTACATAGTGGTACAATACGTTAATGAAGACAGCATTTTCAGCACATCAAGACAGAAAAATGCACGTTAAGAAAACGAGTTATCTGCCATTCTCAGTCTTCTTTTAATCTTCTTTTAGTTTTCTGTTCATAAAAGTCGCAATGGTGGACTTTGCCCACTTTTTGGCCTGCAGCGCCCCGCCGCAGGCCGAGTCCGGTACTGCAGGCGAACTGCCTGTTATATACGAGAAGGAGGCGTGTGGTCGCACTCAGCTGCCATCGGTCCAACTGAAAACAACCGAAGTGTGTGTTGGTGGTCAGTAAAACAGGTACACTTTTAAAAATTTAGAGCGTGCTGAATGCGCTGTACGGTGAACATGTTTTTTGTTGGAGTTTTGAGGCTGTGGTTCTCAGTATCTTTGCAGATTAGCTATGCTAGGCTAGCTACGATGCTAACTGGCAGCATAGCATTAAAAAGGCCCGGGCTGCATACGCAATCAGGCCCATGTGTATGCTAAAGAACTGATTCATAACATTGATAACACGGGTGTTTTACATTATCCTTGACCTAAAAGATACAGGTGGGGCGTGTACGGATTAAATTTAAAGGAGATAAACAGTGCTGTGATATTATAGTTTTTGACTGCGTAAATATTGGGTGATAAAGTCAGTTAGCTTTTTAGCTTCATACGGTTTAGCTGCTGTTATAAACTGTAAGGGCTAATGACGATAAAGATGCCGAGGTAACGCCAGAACTCACAACTACATGGCTGTTATATGCCGTGAAGACAATTCAGATATGATATAAATACTTGCTGCTTAAAAAGAAAAATAATGGAACACTTGATCTTCACAGTACAACACAAAGTCTGCTAAACTTTAGGGATACCAGTCTGTCCATTTAGGAAGCATAAACCATTGGGAATCCATTTCACCTGCATTGGTCCAAATGGAAGTGACAACAGGTGCACTGGAGAGTAAACAAGACAACCCCCCCCCCAAAAAAAAAAGTGGTTTTGAAGGTGGTGGGCTCACACCATTGTTCTATCCTTATTCCTCCTGATTGATTTTTCTCTTATCCTTGTCATTACTGTTAACATTAGACAGTACCTGCAGCCCACTCAGGTTGCACAGGTAATTCAGCTCTTCCAGAGCCCTGTGCTACAAACCCAGATTTGCACTTATGCAGGTAACTTAAGGGTTAATGCTGGGTTTTCAGTATTATGAGAGCAGTTCATTTTTTACCGGGGTAACTTGTGCGGCAGGCCTAATATACTCCTTAGCAGGTTAAATTCTAGATTAGAGATCAGCGGGTATGAAATCACTGCCTACTGACCAATCATTTCTCAGGAAAATAGCGTCACTGATCTTGGAAGATCCCTTGGACTTATGTTAGACCCCATATTAGAAGGGTTCTTAATGGCTTCAGAGGTCATTGAGCATCAGTAATAATATAGATTCTTAGGAGAACTTCATTAATTTTATTCCTGTTGACTGTAAACAGTTTTACAGCAATGTTATTGTTCTGTAAGCCTTGATATAAGATCCTAAAACAGGGTGCCTATCTTTACGTTTCTGATTTGTATAATAAATCTAATTTGAATATAGACTGAAATTACACTTGGAAGTAACACTTAAATGAAGAAATGCACTCAGCTCGATATAGAAAATGTTAAGCTTCTATCACATCCTTGACGATTTAACCAGCAAATGCAGACATATCAACATTGCTCTAAAATAATGGCATACGCAGAACTATTAATACTACCTATACATAGCGTGTTCGTAACAAGTCGAACGTATACATAACGCATCAGTAACTAAGGGTCTTGTCATACCATGACAATTTAACAAGCATATGCCGGTGCATCCAAATTCCTCTAAAATGCTGGCATATGCAGAACAGTGATGTTATATGGACGTATACATAACGTATTGCTATAGAATGTAATACCAGCGAATGCTAGCATATTGCCTGCATTCACAACTTGAAGCCCATTTATACCACTTTCCTTCAAGTAGCACATGTGTCATTATAAGGTAGCAGTATGTTAGAAACACGTTCAGTACGACCGTAACACGTCAAATATGTCTTCAAACATCAATATGCGTTGGGGGTAAGTTTGATATTTGTTACTTATAGGGTAAAAACACATTACTCATAGGATATTAATACGTTTTGAGTACACTGGACATTATCTCGACATATTTCGACCTATGAGTAACGTTAGTCAACATATGCATAAAGTAGTTGCAACATATGGCTCGCGTATGCGGGAGGTGTGAGCCATACGCTGGCATACATCAGAAATTTGGGCATCCCCAAAGTTTTCCAGAGACCTCACCGTAGTACAGTCTATACTGGTGTACTTCAGTATGCTCTTATACAAAACTTAGCAATAACTTATTTGACGTACACTGGCGTATTTGCAGATTTTTTTTATACGTGGGCATACGCTTGTTAAATCGTCAAGGTGTGACAGGGGCTTTATATATAACGTCTTGATAGCTGCCAGTACGCCATTATAAATTAGCTGTAAGTTAGAAACGTGTTTAGTAAGCTCTGTGGTCATCCAGAACATGTCAAATACATAAGTCAATATGCCTTGGAGATAAGTTAAATATAAGTTACACAAAGCGCATTACTCATAGGTGAAGCTCCTGTCACGCATGACGATTTAACAAGCTTTTGCCGACACATGCAGATTCCCTTAAAACGGTGGAACAACAGCCCAGCACATACGCAATTATTTGGCAGATGTGTGAGAAACATGTTCAGTTCGACTGGGTCACTTCAAATACTTCTACAAATGGCAATATGCATTGGAGGTATGTTTGATATATGTTACACATATGTTAAAGACATGTTGCTCATAGTTATTAATATGTTTTGGGTACCTCCACGTATTTCGACATGAGTAACGCGAGTCTCTGATTGCATTAAGTACCTGCAACATATGGTCCTTGTATGCGAGACGTAAGAGCTGGCAAGTGTCAGTGGTTTTGTGCATGCTCAAAACTTGCCCGCAACCTCGCCGTACTACCTTATAGACTGGCGTAATTATGCGTGCTCTTAACGCATACAAACTTCTCTAGAACGTAATTGACGTACTTGCAGTGTTTTTCCTATGCTGGCATACTCTTGTTAAATTATCATGGTGGTCAGGGGCTTTAGAAATAATTTTTGGGTATGGTATACATTATCTTGGCATATTTCAACTTACGAGTAGCTTACAAGTAGTAGTAGTGAACATGTGGCTACAATCGCATAACTTACCAACAACTTAATGGCCTGCGTATGCGGGACATATGAGCCATATGCTGGCATAGGTCAATAATTTTGTTCATGCACAAAATTTTTCTGCAACCTTAACTTATACAAAACTTACCAATAACTTAATCGATGTACGCCAGCGTATTCACCAAATTTTTCATACATCAGCATACGCTTGTTAAACCGTTAAGGTGTGACAGGGGCTTTAACAAAAAAAAAATCTTAAATTTATTAGGGGGATACTGTCCAAGTTAAGGTAAATTTTGGACAATCCTCCATCCATGCCGTATTGGACAGGCACAGGAGCACCTTAAGCAGCAGACTCATTCCACCACGATGCACCACAGAACGCCACAGGAAATCATTCCTACCTGTGGACATCAATCTCATTACTCCCTGTGATACCTTAACTAGTTTCATAGTATATATTGTATGTATTGTTTAACTTTGGAGTTATTTATGTTTCATATTGCAATTTATACAGATGTTTATTTATTTTAATCATCATTTTCTGCCTTTCGCACTTATATTTGCTTATATCTAACTGAGCATCTGTAACACAATACAATTTATCCCCCGGGATTAATAAAATATTCTGATTAAGGATTAAAAAAAAAAAATTAGACTGACATTTTAGAGTTGCAACCTGTCAACACTGAAGTAAATTGCTGCATTGAACTGAGCTCTTTGTACTTAGTTTTTAAGATGGCTTCATGCTGCTGTTGGCCAATTTCTCCCCGCAGAAAAAAACACAATGCTATGGCTGGTTGCAACTCGTCGGTGTAAATCCTATTAAAATATATTCTTCTGAATAACGCTGGAATTTTGCCGGCATTGGTTTTGCCTTCTTTGGTACTTGTGCCACTATGTATTCAATAGCATTGCCGTTAAACTTTAACCATTAAGATATAATTTTAGTTCTTGTATGACAAGTGATGCCATATGCCACGTGCCAGGTTGGGTCAAGCCATCTTGATATTGCGGACACTCTAGTTTTTTAGGTTATATAAAATTCATTTTATGAACTTCTGGACAATTGGAATATTTATTAAATAACTATTTTAAATTATTTTTGAATTGATGTTATTTAAAATAATTATATTGTTTTTTAAAAACATTTAACGTACCCCCTGGAGTGCCTTTAAATACCCCCAGGGGTACGCATACCCCCATTTGAGAACCAGTGCTCTAACTCCCACAGTCATTGTTTTTGTCAACGTTACTCACTGGTTTCAAGCAGGCTGAACTTTAATACAGTAGTTATTTTCCAGTGCTTAAACCACCCACACACTAATACAGTACTTTTAATACTGCACTACTGTACAGTGTTTTATCTGTTACAGACACTCGTGCTGCTGTTTTAGCTGCAATAGCTGGGTTGATTTCAGCCTGTCTGCGTTTAACCGCTTCATATTTTTCATCTTTTTTTTAATAAAAAATCAGCTGCTCTTCTGCCAGTTGACTTATCCATGCGTTTGATTGGTTAGACACTGCCAACACCATCTTTTTCATGTGAATGTGCTCATAGCTGGATTGATAAACCCTGGGTTAATTTGTTGAGTTAATAACCACCTTCGTGTGACTGCTTATGCTGAGCATTAAGTGAACCCAGATAATGCAAAGATATCCTGGGTATGTTGAACATTTTTCGTAGTATAGGGCTGAGGATGGGACAAGAATATTTGCTTTGCCTCCCAGCACAGTCTCAAGAGTGTGGAGGAGATGCCTGGAGAGCTGGACAGCACAGCAGAACAGCATCCGTCCAACAGTGGGACCTGTATCTGCTCCTGTGTGCAAGAAGGAACAGGATGAATACTGCCAGGTCATCCTACAAAGTGACCTCCAGTGGGCAAATAATCTGCATGTTTTTGACAGAAACAGGTGCTATGAGGGTGACATTAGTTCCTAGCATCCTTTAGTAGGACCTGGACTCACATCTCAGCACATCGCAGCTTGATTGGTATTCAGCAGAGAACACCAGAACTGGCAGTTCAACAAATGGTACCCTGTTCTCTGTTCAGATTCACATGGAGCACATGTGACAAATGTAAGAGTCGGGAGACACTGTGGCAAATGGTAGGGTACCTGCAACATAATCCAGCATGACTGATTTGGCAGTAGATCAGTGGTGATCTGGGAAGACATATCCTTGGAGAGTTGCATAGACCTACACGTGCTAGCCAACAGTACCCTGACTTTTGGTAGGTACCAGAATGAAATCCTCAGACCTATTCTCAGACCTTATGCTGGTGCAGTGGGCCCTGGGTTCCTCCTGAGGCAGGACAGGGCCTGGTCTCATGTATCCAGAGTGTGGAGTCATTTCCTGGATGAGGAAGGCATTGATGACATTGACTGGCCCTTTCATTCTCTAGAGTGGAATTTAACTGAACCTCTGAAATGTATTGCAGTAGTGCATCTGATGCAACGAAATGGTACCACTGACTGTCCAGGAGCTCACTGATGCCCTGAACCCAGTCTGGGAGGAGATCCCTCAGGACACCATCCGCTTTCTCATCAGGGGCATGAATGGATGCTGTCTCATGCTACTAGTGGTGAGAATGACATTAGCAGAAAGCAAAACTAGAGAAAAATCAATAAGGATGAATAAGGAGAGAACAACGTCTGTGGCCACCATCTGCGAAACCATTCCCTTTTTGGGAGTTGTCTTGTTGCTGCCTCTTCAGTGCACCAGTTGTCACTTTGATTTGTGCCAAAGCAGATGAAATTGATTCACAATGGTTTATGTTTCCTAACTGGACAGATGGATATACCTGAACTTTAGCCGATTGTGTTATACTGTAATTGACTGTTCCCTTAATTTTTTGAGCAGTGCATTTTTTCGTTTATTTTGCGGTGTTGCAGAACACACTGTTTATAAGGTATGTTCCTGGCCAGTGATTTACTAGTCGGTTAAGCATACAGACTAAATTTGTATTTGAGAGCTATTTGAAACACTTAACCACATGCTTTGATAATCAAATTGTATTTAAATGTCACTGAAATTTGCTGCATTTTACATTGCGCACACAGATTAGTTTACTGACTGCTGCTATCATTAGCAGTGTTTGCAGCAGTGGCCTTCTTCCTTGCAGGCTGTCGTCCACATAGCTGTGCAGACTGTGGTTAAACATTGCTTCAGTTGCTTGGTTATGTCAGTTTACTCTGACACAGCCAACATACAAACGCTCATTCTCTTCATCAAAGTACTGCAGAACCGCAGTGCCTCCACAGTTAATGCCATCCATTCCACACTGCAAGTCTGTCTTTCCATCACTTGTTTAAAACTTCCTATCACAGAGAGAGAAAGATTCAGCCCGGTTAGTGAATGGTGGAGTCATAACATCTTTCATCCAGCAGGTGGGTTCCATTGTACATTACTAAAAGAGGAAATATTTGTTTAACCGACTAGTATTTCTGACAAACAAGTGCAACTAGTAGTAGCACACGTCCCTAGTGTTCCTGGCAATATTTTTTCATTATTTGGAAACAGGAATTCCAGCATGGCTTAATTCTAAAGGTCCATCTTTACATTGTCTAATTTATACACCATTATATGTTCAGCCTGTATTCGTTTGCTTTTGAAAAGTGTTTCAAATTTTATACGTTCATATTTTTTTTAACTTTCTCAAACATATACCCGAGAAGTTTTAAATAAAAAGTTACAAATATTCACATGTGAATGTGTACCATTGGTATATTATTTAAAATTGAAATAAATAGTCTTTTCCACTCGGTCCATAATATAAACTTACTAAAAAAAAACAACATAAAATTACTTCGCAGAATTTACAGAAGATGTACTATATCGTGATATATATTGTTAATATAACATGAGACTTTGGTTATATCGCCCAGCCCTGGTCTGATATATTGTTTTCTTTCAATACAGACTTTACTGAGCATTGACAGTGTGTCTGCAATGTAGTGATTGTGGTTTATAGTTAACTTTGATATGGAATAACAGCTGTAAACAGTAAGACAGAGAGCTCAGAGAGATGCTAGATAATGTGTTCAGAATTTATGTACACTAAAGTGCTTTTAACATAGTCTAATATTTTTTTAAATTTTATATTTATTACTCCACTTTTTCTCCCTTTTTTCTCTCCCATATTTCTTTCTTGGTTGTCCTGTACAGCAGCCGTGCCCCGCCGCGCCCCCACCCCCAGCGGAGCCATCATGTGGCAGGAGGCCCGCAAACATGAGCGCAAGCTCCGTGGCATGATGGTGGACTACAAGCGCCGAGGCGAGCGCCGGCGAGAGTACTACGAGAAAATAGTATGAGACTTTGTCAGTCTAGCTGAGGAGTGTATACAAATACTTGATCATTGCTACAGCATAATTCTGTGGTAGGACTGAGCAGTTCTGGGGGGCATATTACAAAGGAAGTTCGATACAGCCAGGTTTTCTTTGCATTAGCTGGCTTGACAAAACCAAAAACCGCAGACTGAGGTAATGGGCATCACAACAGTGGTATCAGATTTGTCTGCTAACCCAGGATCTGTGCTCACATAAAAAGGGGGTGTGTGACATGTAAGTTGGCTCATCTTCAGTGTAAACTGGCTCAGTTGAGCGCCGCCGCCTTCGGTCAGAGATATTATCAGATGAACGGGTGCTAAAGAAAATAAATACAGTAAAATGCAAAATTGTTGCTGCAAAGAAAATTGTTAATCTTGGGAATTCACAAGTATTTGTTTTATCACTGAATTCATAATCAACAAAAGCTCACCACGCTATAAAATAGTTAATATTTTATAGCTATTAGAGGTCTGAAGGTGTAACACCTTCTAGTTGAACTGGTGACTCTGTAACACTTTGATCAATAACAAATAGCAATGGCGTCATTATAGGTGGTACTTTTTCACCCTTTGCTACTGCCATACTTGTTTAAAGTAAATTCTAAGCAAATATCTTGAACATTAATGCAGTATTTAAAATATTTTGGTCACTATTTAGATTATTGAAATATCTGAAAACTGTATCTGTCAAAATGAGATATGCCAAAAGGTTTCTGCAGCAGTACATATTGCTATTTTTGGTCTATTTAACCATGGGTCACTGCAAAACATCAGTGTAACATTAGAAGAGGCAAATTACAATAAATTCCAGGCCCTGTAATGGGCTGATTCCTGTGAAATACTGAAATTGCTGAAGTAGATTCACAGAGTAGTGATTGGAAACATTTCTACATTTAAAAGCGGCAAATAAATCACCTGAAGGTTAATCAAGAAAGTGCTGTACAGTATAACACATTTCATTAGTTACTTCCATTATCATTTTACTGTGTTCTGACAGTTTCTCATTTTATCCTGACAGAAAAAAGATCCTGCTCAATTTCTTCAAGTTCATGGTCGAGCCTACAAGATCCATCTGGATCCAGCTGTGGCGCTGGCTGCGGAGAGCCCTGCAAACATGTGAGCAGAAACACCCCACACATGCTAAAGATCACCCACATCAGGGAGCTTGTGATCAGATGTTGTTTCCTTTCTTTTGTCAAAAGGATGCCATGGCAAGGAGATGCCAACAACATGATTGACAGATTTGATGTAAGGGCTCACCTGGACTACATCCCCACCTACACCCCACCTCTGCTCAACACATCGTAAGTCTGAAACTTCTTAGAGCCATCTTTAACTCCAGAACCTACACTGTGTAAATACTTGCTGCTTAGTTTTGTTGTATGATTCTACATGGGACTGGTGTGGGGAAATTCAGTTTGCCACAGATTGTTGTGCATACCTGGTCTTACCATAACATTTTATTTTAGCTTAGATTGCATAAAATTAATTAGTTTTTTTGTGTTGATATACCTTGATGGGCATTATGTTCACAGGTTGTCTGTTTTCTTTGTGAACATGATGCCTCTTGAATTGCTTTTTTTAAAACTATGTATAAAAATGTGCTTTTATTTGAGGATGAAATGATTTGGTTTTAGTGGACAAAGGTCACTATGGCCTTATAATACATATCTTTTATTCATAACTTAAGAACTTATGGAAAATTTCACTAAAACACTTTTCTGGCCAATATTTAATGCCATGCTGTGTAAAATCATTTTAAGCTCATTTGGATGAACTGATGAACTAATGCCATGGTGAGGAGTCAGTTATCTGTCTCTTCACCATTTACAAGAATCACTACTCCTGCTAGAGTATTAGTCAGAATTTAATCAAACTTGCCTGCAGTGATCAGCTAATGGGTCTTCCCCCAAATTGTGCTCAAGGTCCCATTTGTCATTTTAAAGGCACTTTCATTTTTACAAGAATTGCTAAGCCTAAGAGTATTTGTGAGGAATATAATTTTCATAAAATGAGTGTTTGCATCTGTCCCTCTGCCATCAATACATAAATGTTGTCATTAGGTTTATTTATGGTATAAAAATGTCTAAAGCTAGATTAGTGCTATTGCCCTGGATATGACAGATCCTCCTTGACTTCTCAATAGACTTTAAATCTAGGCAGTTTGTGCAATACAGCCAAACTTGATTATATAGTACAACTGTAGGTCTAAGGTAAAATGTGAAGAGCCAGCAAATATTAGTACTTTTTACTGTTTTAGCAATTCAGCTGATAGCCACTCACTTATGTAAACTAATAAAGGTAAAGCCATTGTGTCACTTTCTCTTACCTCCCCCTTTTGATTTTTTTTTTTTTTATGATTGGGCCACACATATACATTGTGGTGGGCAGATAGTACTGTCATAATGGGTGCACGTTACTGTTTGCCCTGCAGTGATGCTATTGGTCACTGGCAATGTCACATAGGGGCAATAGGATGCTTGGACTGTGCAAATTGCCCAAGCTGGGAAATTGCAGTGTAACAGCAGCATTACACACAGAGACAATAACAGTACAATGAAGAACAATCTAGATATATTAAAACAGTATACAAATATGCAATACAATATAAATAATGTATAAAAATGTATAATAAGCAGTGTTGATTGTCGTGCAGAAATAAACTATCAGGTGCAGTGAACAGATAAGCTGCAGTGAACAGTGTTCATAAAAACATAAAGTGCTTATAGACTGAAAGTTATGACCAGAGTTTTATTTGTTTATTGTACAGTGTGATGGCATGATGGCATGTGGCAGGAAAGATTTCCTGTATCTGTCCTTTTGACAGTGGAACTGAAGCAGCCTGTGAGAGAACCTACTCCGCTGTCTGGCTACTGTGTGATGGAGAGGGTGCTGCTCATTGTCCATAATGGATAACAGTATATTCAGCATTCTCCTCTCCACCACAGTCTCAAAAGACTCCAACCTGCAACCAAGCACAGAGCCAGCCATCTTGATAATTTTATCAAGTCTGTTAGTGTCACTGGCTCTGATGCTGCTGCCCCAGCGCACAGCAGCTAAGAAAATAGCACTGGCAACAACAGACTGGTAAAAGATCTCCAACATCTTGCTGCACACGTTGAAGGATCTCGGCTTCCTCAGGAAATAGTCTGCTCATCCCCTTCTTGTACACAGCCTCAGTATTAGATTTTCAGACCTCCCTTTGTATCATTTTACTTTATATGCTTCTAGCTTAATCCATAAAATATAGTATTTTGAGAATTTTATATTTTATACTATTTATCTGAATTTGCAAATAATTTTTAACTGAAGCTTTAAAATAAATGCAGTGGGCAAAAGGCCGAGCCACACTGCAGATATTGCTGCTAGAAAGAGGGAGGTGGATGGCTGCTGTCAATGTGTAACAAAAGTTACAAGAAATTTACCAGATTTAAGGAGGGTAGCAAACTACAAAAGCAGTTTGTCTGCATGCAAACAGCTTTCATTTTAACTTACCACACTTGTGCTGTCGGTAGGTTAAAAAAAACAGTGGTTGTTGTTGCTTTCTTTTAAGTTAAACTTACTGTGCAAGTGGTCCAGAGTATAGTAGTTTAAACATTTGCCTCACAAATGAAAGGTCCCTGGTTTTTAGGTAGAGATGCAAGCCCTTCCCACCATGAACTGTTGCATCAGGAAGGCCATCTGGTGTGAAATCTGCCACATTACCAGTGTGGTTTAATCCAAATACAAGCGAGCAGCTGAAGGTGTGCTGTCATTTTCAAAAGCTGTATGTTAGTGAGGTTCATTGAGTTTGACTCACATTTAAAGGTGTTCTTAAATCTTCCTATGACAAATTACCCTTATTATAATAATAAAAGCTTAACTAAGACTGAAAAATTTAAAAAAATAAAAACTAGTCTCCAACAAGTAAAGCCACTGTGGAAACATGGGCAACTGAAATTAAAAACAAAATGCAAACCGATGTAAAAACTCTTTTCCAAACTGCAACAAATGTGACAAAATTGTTTATTTCCTTCCTCACATGTTGCGCCTTACTGACTACCCTTATCGGTGCATTGAAGCTCATGAAAACAGCACAGCAGTATCTTTTCTAATTAGATTTCTGGTTCTTATTGTACAGTAAAATTCTTACTGCTTAGTAACTGAATGGGCCATGAGCGAGATTATCTTTTCAGTCATGTTTCATCCTTAGTCAGAAGCCAAACTTGCTTAGTGTTGTAAGATATCAGTATTCAGTGAGGTGTAAAGTTTGATAGTCATCCTTTTTTGTCTCATGCAGCACTCCAGAGCAGGAGATGGAGGAGAGGAAGTGTAACTATGAGCGCTACAGAGGCTTAGTACAAAATGACTTTGCCAACAGTGAGTGTTTATGCACAAAATATACATGATTATTTGTCACACATTAACCCTCTGAGGTCTTAGTCATCACAGATAATAACCCTATATTTTGGAGAAAGGAAAATTTTTGGGTTTTTTTTTTTTGGGACAAAAGTGAATAGTTTTATTAAGGTTTGTCTGTTCAAATGAACTTAGTTCTTTGCGCCCTGATTGCCAAGGCTTGGGAGGACAAACTAGTAAAAATTACATATTCTGATTGCTCAGGGTTAGTTAGGTTCGTCACCAGTAATAACTCACACTTCAGAGGGTTAATCACATTTATTGCACCAGACAGATGCATTGTTACAGATATACTCTTAATGTGACTAACCTGCTCTCAGTGGGTATATTTTGCTGGCGTGTTGAGCTCTTTAACTCCCTCCTGTCCTGTTGCAGTCTCTGAGGAGCAGTGTTTATACCAGATCTACCTGGATGAGCTCTACGGTGGTCTGCCCAAACCAAATGAAGATGAGAAGAAAAAGTGTGTGAAAATAAATGTTAATGGTTTGTTCATACTCACTGTAAAAGCCAAACGTTTTTAATGAAGAATTTAAGTTGCATTCACAATTCCTTCCTTAAATTGTACAGACTGGCTGAGAAAAAGGCCACCATTGGTTACACGTATGAAGACAGCACTGTGACAGATCCTGACCCCCAGTCAGACAAAGATGAAGAGAATTCGGACAACAGTGAATCTGAAGAGGATGAGGGCATCCCAGACATTGGTGAGGACGAAGAACGAGACAAACCAAATAAAACGTTTATGTTTAATAATTTTAAAAAAGATGGAAGGTATTCAGTCAAAATGTGTTTTTATTAGCCTTTCTTGTCTTGGAAATATGAGAGTTATCGTACTGAATGATTTAGAATGCAGAATTTGACCATGGAAGACTTTTCCCAAAGTGTTTTGCTGAAAGTAGAAAGTTTCTTAACTAAAATGTGAAATTAAGGCTTGGCTGTACAAGCAGGATTTGTGACATTACTTAGTGCAATGCAGACTTCAAGTGTCTGTGTCACGTCTGTGCAACTAGACCAGGATTGGATTTGAATAGTAAAAATGGACTTCAGTGAAGGAAATACCAACGTAACCAATGAGAAATGAGTCCATTCATTCTGAATTGGCCATTTTTAATATGAACCAAGAAATTGAACAGCATATCAAACATCATTTATTACTCAGATATTTTTATCTTGGACTACACCTGGAGGGGATCTTCTGCATAAAAATAATTTACTCAACCATGACAACTCAGTTACATTTTCCTCTTTTTGGCCCGGTTGCCTTATTTTCTTGATTTTATGTTAATCATATTTAACTGATGTGACGCGAGGATGTGTTCTCAAAATGCAAATTGACTAATGTTTTAAGCTTGAATGAGAGGGTAAGAGTTGGTATGTGTGTATTAAAATCTTTGTGTATTTACAGATGTGGAGGTTGATGTGGATGAGTTGAACCAGGAACAGGTGTTGGACTTAAATAAAATGGCGACACCATATGGAATGGCTGAAGGCGACTTTGTTAGGTAATATGCCAGTGATAATGTATCAATGCCAAACAAGGCATAGATTTCTGGAACAAAACCAGAGCTAATGGTTCTTTAACTTGTTGATTAGCCTCTTGCTCCAAGTCAGTTTATTTAGATTTAATGTTCATCTCCGTTTAGTTACTGAAGACATAGCGGATTGTAAGATTTGTATGATTAGTATTCAGTGGTGTGAAAAGTCTTTGCCCCCTTCTTGATTTCTTTTTTTTGTATGGTCATCACATTCGAATGTTTCTGATCATCAAACAAATTTAAATATTAGACAGAGATAACACAAGTAAACACAAAATGCAGTTTCTAAATGAAGGTGTTTATTATTAAGGGGAAAAAAATCCAAAGCTACATGGCCCTGTGTGAAAAAGTGATTGCCTCTAAACCTGATAACTGGTTGGGCCACCCTTAGCAGCAACAACTGCAATCAAGCGTTTGCGATAACTGGCAGTTAGTCTTTTACAGCCCTGTGGAGGAAATTTGGCCTACTCATCTTTGCAGAATTGTTGTAATTCAGCCACATTGGAGGCTTTTTGAGCATGAACTGCCTTTTTAAGGTCATGCCACACCATGTCGATTGGATTCTGGTCAGGACTTTGACTAGGCCACTCCAAAGTCTTCATTTTGTTTTTCTTAAGCCATTCAGAGGTGGACTTGCTGGTGTGTTTTGGATCATTGTCCTGCTGCAGAACCCAAGTGTGCTTCAGCTTGAGGTCATGAACAGATGGCCGGACATTCTCCTTCAGGATGTTTTGGTAGACAGCAGAATTCATGGTTCCATTTACCACAGCAAGTCTTCCAGTTCCTGAAGCAGCAAAGCAGCCCCAGACCATCACACTACCACCACTATATTTAACTGTTGGTATGATGTTCCTTTCCTGAAATGCTCTTACTTTTACACCAGATGTAATGGGGCACACACCTTCCAAAAAGTTAAACTTTTGTCTCATCAGTCCAAAGTATTTTCCCCAAAGTCTTGGGAATCATCAAGATGTTTTCTGGCAAAACTGAGATGAGCCTTTATGTTCCTTTTGCTCAGCAGTGGTTTTCGTCTTAGAACTGCAGATCATTTTTGCCCAGTCTCTTTCTTATGGTGGAGTCATGAACACTGACATTAACTGAAGCAAGTGAGGCCTGCAGGTCTTTGGATGTTGTTCTGGGGTCTTTTGAGACCTCTTAGATGAGTCGTCGTGGCACTCTTGGGGTAATTTTGGTCGGCTGGCCACTCCTGGGAAGGTTCACCACTGTTGCACTTTTTTGCCATTTGTGGATAATGGTTCTCAGTGTGGTTCGCTGGAGTCCCAAAGCTTTAGAAATGGCTTTATAACCTTTTCCAGACTGACAGATCTCAATTACTTTGTTTCTCATTTGTGGCTAGATAATTATACTCAGCTTTCCAAAGATGTGATACACCACAGTTAATTTATGTTTTAACTGGGGGGGGGGGGCAATCACTTTTTCACACAGGGCCATGGCCATAAGAAGAACCTGTTAGAGCCATATTTTTATTCTTTGATTCTGCTAGAATAGCTTTGCATAATTCACTGTTTAAAATAATCTTTATTTATCTTTAAATGGGCCTTAAATTGCCTCTGATTGGCTGTAGATGAGCAGGACCTCTATGCTCAGTTTTAGAGCTGCATACCTGAGATGACCACTGGCATCACACTGAGCCAAGAGTAGAAAAAAATGTTGAAACTGGACAGTCTGAAGTTTGAGCATTTGGTTCACAGGGATTACTTGTATATACACTGATGTCATTATTCGAAACTTTGACAGTGTTTAATATGAGCATCCACCACTGAAATGGTATGCATTCACTTACTGGTCACTTCAATAGTTGCACCTTGTAATGCTTGGTGCCATAGATTCAACAAGATGCTGGTAACTGCTTTCAAGCAGCCATCAGAAGAAGAAGAATACTCAGACTGTGGGGTTTAAACAATGCTTTAAAATTTTATTACCGAAGAGGCCCAAGTGTGCCAAGAAAGTATACCCTACACCATTAAACCAGCACTGCCAGCCTGAATGGTTTATACAAGGCGCGGTGGATCCTTGCCTTTCATGTTTACACCAAAATCTAACCCTACCATCCAAATGCCACAGCTGAAATCAAGACTGATCAAAGCAGTGTCGTCCCCCCGCAAAAAAAAAAAAAAATAAATATTTTTTTTTTTCCAT
>VUQH01090325.1:15722-29506 GCA_015106775.1 Etroplus canarensis | reverse complement strand
TTTTTTCCCCCCGAAAAAAAAAAAAAAAATAAATATTTTCTATTGTCCAATTTTGGTAAGTCAGTGTGAATTGTAGCCTCAATTTCTTGTTCTTAGATGACACATTTGACACCTGGTATGGTCTTCTGCTCTTGGAGCTCATCTGTTGCGGGGTTTGACATGTCGTGCAATCAAAGATGCTCTGCTGCATACTTTGGCTTTAGTTGTTATTTGAAATACAGTCTGGCCATTCTTCTCTTACTCTGGCATCAACAAGGCATTTTCACACCGCTCCTTGCTGGATATTTTCTCTTTTGGATCATTCTCTGTAAACCCTGGAGATGGTTGTGTGGGGAAAATCCCAGCAGATCAGCAGTTTCTGAAATACTTAGACCAGTCTTTCTAGCACAAACAACAATGCCACATTCTCAGTTACTTAAATCACCTTTCTTCCCTATTCTGATGCTCGGTTTGAACCTCAGCAGGTCATCTTGACTATGTCTACATGCCTAAATGCATTGAGTTGCTGCCATATGATTGGCTGACTAAATGCTTGTTAAGAAGTAGTTGGACATGTATACCCAATGAAGTGGCCTGTGAGAATGTAAAACATATCTCCATTTAAGTTGAAAATAAAACGGTGCTTCAGAGACAAACCCATATAACCCATGCTGTTGAATTAAGGGAGTCACTTGGTGTTTTGTTACGCTGCATGTTCATGAATGGGCTTCCATGTTTACTTTTTATTGCTACTTCATTTTGTAATGCTGTGATTGTTGTTACCTGTTTGTCAGGATGTTGAGGAAAGACAAAGAAGAAGTGGAGGCCATCAAACATGCCAAAGCACTGGAGGCAGAGAAGGCCATGTACTCTGTAAGACTAAATCCACTGAGAAGATTCTTGGTGTGTATTTTGTTTACACCTTTTTAATATTTGTATGCTTGATTGTTTCAGGGCCGCCGTTCTCGCCGACAGAGGAGGGAGTTTAGAGAAAAGAGGCTAAAAGGAAGACAGATCAGCCCTCCAAGGTAAAACTGCTCCTTATTAAGACTCTGTGTTTCGCAGAACATGCTTATATTACATTGCTAACTTGTCCTGTCTTATAGCTATGCCAGGAGAGACAGTCCAACATATGATCCCTATAAACGGTGAGTTAACCCGCTATTTTGTCGTTCCCATTTCCTGATATGTTGTGTTTTTATGTTTAAACTCTATTTTCTGATTTTTTTTTTTAAATTTTTTTATCATCTCTTTCAGGCCAGAGTCAGAATCCAGCTCTGAGTCACGGTCACGTTCTCGTTCTCCTGGGCCAGAGAAGATCACCTTCATCACCAGCTTTGGCGGCAGTGATGATGAAGCTGCAACAGCAACACAAACAGCCACTCCTCACTCTGGCCACGCCCCCTCCAACTCGCAGCACTCTGCAGGTCATAGCAGGGGCTCCCGGTCGGTAACTTTCCCTCTTCCTGGTTTTTCTTTGGCTATTTTCCTCTTGCAGTCACTTTGTTCACTATAAATGACCACAGCTGTTCATGCAGAAAGAATATCAATTGTTTTTTTGTGGTCGGTGAGGTGAATCAGTTCTCAAAATATTCGTGCCTATTACTTCTGATGACTAATAAATGGGAGCTATTGAACTGTGCATGTGCATAGAGAAAATGCAATGCAAAACACTGAAATCTTTTATATTAACATAATAATTTTATAAATTAAACAACATATAGAATTAAATTATTTTAACAATAGGCTAGGTGCTGGCCTGTATTTTTCCTGAAACGTTGCATCTGTTTTTGTTCAGGAGAAGAAGGTCCTCCACCAGCCGCTCCCCTTCATCCTCCTCCCGCTCCTCATCTCGGTCCTCCTCTCGCTCAACGTCACGTTCACGCCGAGCTCGACGAGGACGTGGGGGAAGGGATGGACGTCGCTCCCGGAGTCACTCACGGTCAAGGCGGCGTTCCAGATCTTATTCCAGGGGTAGGGGAGGGAACGGAGGGTCCTGGAGGAGACGAGACCGAACACGGTCGCGGTCCAACAACAGAGGCAGAGAGCGAGAGAGGGACAGAGACAGAGACAGGGATCGGAGACGATACTCACCACGCCGAAGAACAAGGTCTGATTAATCGCTATACACTGCTGCAGTAACTAGTAAACATTATGTGATTAAAAGTTTTTTTCTGTCAGGTCCCGGTCCAGCTCACGGCAGGGCGGCGGCTCAAGGCGAGGGGGTCGGAGCAGTGGAGGATACCGTCGTGGAGACAGTGGCAGCCGCAGTCCCTCTCGGTCTCCCAGCCGCCCTCATCGCAGTCCATCCCCTGCTCACAGAGGGGCCCAGCCTGCAACCACCACCATCTCTGACAAGCTAAGAAAGTAAGAGAGAAAAAATTTCCTCAGGAGTGTGAGAATATATATAATCAGAGAGAGAGATGTATAAATGATGTCTAATATTGTCTCAAATGGATTTTCGCAAACTCGACATTACAGTAGCCGTTTGAAATATGAAAATCTCCCAATCCTTAAATCACACCTAAATGAGATCAAGTGTCTTGGTCTTTGTGTTGTCACAGATTTCAGTCTTCTGCTTCTTGAGCTTAATTCTCCACTAATGTCATTTATTTTGCCTCCTGGTCACTACTGCTCTATTTTACTCAACTAGGATGAGTAAAGTTAATGTAAATTAAAAAGAACATAAAATTTAAATCCCATAACTTGGTGTTGTCAGTTATCACTCCTTTTTATATAGGTATTTTATGAAAAATTGCAAATTTTAAAGTGATATGCTTTTTATTGATTCTGAATGACCTTTTTGTGGCCCACCTGTGATACATTTTGAACCCACCTGGGGGCTGCAACCCACACTTAGGGAAAGCCTAGGCTAGAAATTGTTAAAGGCAGCTTTGTATCAATCTAGTCACAGTAAACACTTGAGTTTCAGGCTCTTTGAAACACTACCTGGCAATCAACTTTTACTGGGTTTTGTGTATTTTCAGATTTTTTTTAATTTCCTTGTGAGATATTTCATAATTTTCCTGTTTAAGGCAAATTGTTTAATTGATTCGATTAATTGAATCAAAAACTCAAAAAGAAAGCTGCTTCAATTAAAAGGCAAATAATACAAAATGTTTGCATATGCACTGTTGTAAACTGGAATTTGAAGTTATTTCCATTGCTTTCTTGCTGACACATCATCATTTTTCCAACTTAGAATGAATATTAAGACATTATGCATAAATATTTGACACTTGACTTTTTCTTGACTCAAGTACAGCACAGGCAATTAATCAGTTCATAAGTCTTAAAACAGTCAAATTCAGTGACATGGAGCTGGAACAACCTGTTCTGTATCAATGCTTTTTTCACATTTTAAGGCTATTCCTATCCCTCAGCATTAAATCAGTTAGGAAGTCACATATGCACATATAAAGATACTGCCTTCTCAGCATGTTTTTCTTTCTTCTTTCTCTCTTCTCTCCAGGCCTGACACTCCGGGTGGTAAAGAGACGGGAGCTGCCAAAGTCAGTAAGAATTTGATCTAGCTGGGTTTCTTGCTAAAGCCTACGCCTCCCTCATCCCTGACAGGCTGACTTGGTTGTCCACCAGACTGGGATGTAGAAGCCATTTTTTCCCCACAGAGAACAAAATTATTTTTATCCCTTTCCCTCAAAGTGGAAATGCATTACAGTCCTGTATCAACTTTGAAATTGCCACTACAGTATTCCTGCTAAATGACTGAATTAATGCTACTATTTCTGTATGAAGTGAACTTTTAGACACCCTCTGAAGTTTTTATTTGTTGTCTTCATGGAGCTTTTAGTTTCATCGGTGAATGAATGCATATCTTAGTGGAGAGCGATTGCAGCTGTCCTTATCTATCTGTTTTGTAGTCTTACATACACACACTTTGTTGAACACGTGAAAGGTCTTAAGAGGAAGAAAATCACTTCTTCCTCCTATGACCATTTCTCTCATTACAATCTATAAATCATTATTATTGTATTTAATGTTTGTAGTGATGGAAGACGTTAGATTAGTTTTGAATAATAAAAAAAATATGAGTGTGCTCTGGACAGTCTTATCTGGGCTTGTTTTAAAAAGCAGCAGAGCACAGTATGCCTCTGAAAAATGAAATGGTAAATGCTTCGCATACAGTTTAGAGTTAAATATTTGAACATTTTGGCAAGTGGAAATTATTACAGCAATTGAGCAAATAAGTGGATTTCTTAAAATGACAAAATATCTTTAAGAGTAAATCAATGAAATTCTTTTATGAATCTTTTCTATCCTCACAAATTTTTCTTCTCCCCTTTTCCTTGGAAAAAAGAAACTGTTTGAATACATCCCACCTGTCAAACAGACAACCAGTATAGAACTTATTACTTTTTCTGTTGCGCTTACCTGCAGTGTTGTGACCTGCAGTTTTTCTTGCCTGGCCAGGTTTGAACAGCCCAGTGATGGGTGTGTCGGTGACAAAATGCCACTGGCTATTTGTGAACTTTTTAAACTTGCTGGACCTGAACTTGCTCTTGTTTCACTTTCTGACCCTCTCTTCTTCTTCAACTGTCATTTTCCTTTTTATCTTTCTGGCAGTGTTTGTACAGTTGCCAGAAAATGTTTGTGAAACTTTAAGAATTACTTTATGTGGTCTGATCTTCATTTAAATTATTATACAAAAACATAGTCTAACTAAACTAATAAAGCACAGCTGTACTTATGTCTTTATTGAATACACTGAGTAATCACTCGCAGTGAAAGCTGGAAGAGGTAGGTAAACTCTTGAATTTAGTAACTTGTAGAACTTCTTTCAAATGCAACTACCTTCAGTAGATGTTTCCTATAGCTGCTTATGAGACTTGGACAACAACCAGGGGGAATCTGTGACCATTCCTCCTTACAAAACATTTTGAGTCATCAATAATTCTGGGATGTCTGAAACAGCCCTCTGACGTGGTTATTCTAAAGCAAGAATTTTCTTCTTTTTCAAACATTTCTGTTGTTGATTTGCTTGTGAGCTTTGGGTCATTGTATTTGTGTATTACCCATCTTCTCCTAAGCTTCACCTCATTGACTCCTGCCTCAATAATTTCCAACAAAATTTTTTTTGTTCATCAAAGGACCAATGAGCTAATGCCATGGCAAGGTGCCTGCCCATCCATCTGTCCATCCACAATTTGCAAGAATTGTTCCTCCTCCCAGATTAAACTTGCACACAGTCATCACCTAATGGGTCTTCCTTTGAAGTGTATTCAAGGTCAGAGTTGTTGTTTTAAAGGCGCTTTTCTGTTATTACAAGAACTGCCATGCCTAAGAGTATTGGTCCAGATTGTAATATTCATAAATTGAGTATTTGCTTGTGCCCCTCTGCCATCTATACATCACTGTCATTAATTTTATTCATAGAATATAACTGTCTTAAGCAATATTAAGGCCAGTGTCCTGGATATGACAGTTAGTGAGCCTCCTTGACTTCTCAATAGATTTTAGTATTCCAACCAGTGACAAGAAAACTTTTACTTTCTTTGTGTACTTCACACAAATCCTTTGAATTGTGATGGATCTTGAGTTGGATGAGCCACTGTGTCATTAATGTTCTGATTTAATTTATTACTCCCTTTAATAAGACCAAGGTGTGTAAACCATGAGTTGTCAAAGCAGCCTAAAAGCATGACCCACCATGCTTCATAGTTGTTGGGATGATGTTTTGGTGTTTGGGGTCCAGAACTCTTTGCAGAGTTGTGATTTCTGGTGTGGGGTCACAGTTGTTCTAAAATTAAAGAAATAAACACTTAATAGCAATTAAGATGGTAATTATAGTGTAGATTTTTACCAAGTTGTCATGGTTTGTGCAAGTGTTTTTTGCTGTTACTCTTGGGTTCTTTTCCACCGCTTTCACGATTGTACTGTTTGTGTTATCTTTGCAGGGAGAAAAGCAATAGAAAGAAAAACAATTGCTAAAAAATGTGTTATTTCTTTAACCCACACTTCCAGTCTCATCTTTTCCATTGGAACGCCTGATTCCACGCAAATTTTGAAGATGTCACCGGCACAGAGATTTTTCAGCCTATGATGAGTGATTACTTACTGTTATTAGTTCAGTTAGATTTTGTTTGTGTTTATGACTTGTGTAACGATCAGCCTACATTTTGCAAGTGATCAGTGCAGAAATCATGGTAATTCCAAAGTGTTTTCCCAAATTTTTCTGGCAACTGTATATTTATATTTGTGTAAAGGTTCATGTTATTTGATCCTGGCCTGCCTCTGAACTATCCCACAGCAGTGGCGCGCTAGAGCAGCAGTTTGCCTCCGTCCACACACACACACACAAAGCCTGTGTGTCTTTTGTTCAACATACATGGATTGTTTTCAATCACTTGTAATCTGTCACCTTTTTATCTCCACCAGCTACTATACGTAAAGGTGATGGTATCGAATTTGTACAATAGCTCCGGTACCTTTCATCTTTCTAACACATACATGCACACTCACAAACACTTTTTGTCAGGCTGTGAAAAGTGTGCTAACACATGTGTGTCACCTGCAGCCCAAGATGACCCCGCAGGAGCGGCTGAAGCTACGAATGCAGAAAGCTCTCAATAAACAGTGTGAGTACAGTTGAGCAAGACTGCATCTGTTTATGGGTTGTGTGCAAGTTAAGAATTATCACAGTGCAGACTAAAACTTGCACATTTTGTCACATTGTACAAATTTGAAACCTAAAAACATTTCTTTAAATTCATGTGTGGGTTCTTTTCTGACGCACAGCCAAGGCGGATAAGAAAGCTGCTCAGGTGAAGATTCAGCAGCAGGAACACAAACGACAGGTGTGTGAGCTATTCTGCATTTGTACTAATACAGAAACTTTTTAATCCTTTATTTCGTCTCATTGGTGTTTGCTTACTTTACAGGAGCGAGAGGGGGAACTACGAGCCATGGCACGCAAGATACGCATGAAGTAAGGCCATGTTTGTGTGTCTAACTGGACTGTTTGGTATTTGTGTTTTGCAACTTTCTGACCCAGACACTCTGCATTTAGGGAACGTGAGCGCCGTGAGAAAGAGAGGGATGAATGGGAAAGACAATATGGGCGACAGAGCCACTCGCCTTCTCCTTCCAAATATGGTAAGACTTTAGGTTCTTCATTGACAACAGCATCATAAATGTTTTTTAATTATAATGTGGCTTAATGATCATTTGTACTGTAGTCTTGCATATTCACACAGAAGTAACCAAAATATTTAATCAGCTCAGCCCCTGTCTGAATTGCTGCCATCAGTTTCTGCTCTGCCAGTTTTATGGGCTTTTAAGATGTTCTGGCATGCAGTTGTTTTCATGGTGGCTCTGTGTCCTCTGTCCCTCAGGCCGAGAATACAACTCATACAGAAGGTATGTGAGAAGCCACAAGAATCTGCACAGCTCCAATGAAGCACAGTGAATTATGTTTTTTCAACCACATTCTCTCTCTCTCTCTCTCTCTCTCTCTCTCGCGCGCGCACACACACACACACACACACACACAGTGTCTCAGGCTCATCACAATGCTTGCAGATGCAATACTTGCCTCAAACTTCTCTTTATCAGCTACAAATTAGAGTACCAATTAGTGTTGGTAGGTCAAAGGCCAGTTGTGATGAAAAATTTCTTTAAAATATTGCCGCACCTGCTTAAAACACAGTTTAATGCAGTTAGTTTTAAATTGCTTTAGTAGAAACACCATTCTAATACTGGGTAAGGGTCTCCATTTGACTTCCAAATGGCTCATTTTAAAGGAGGTGTGGGTTCTAGAGCATGTCAACATAAACACAATACATATTTTCTTCATATTTAACATGCTGTTCTACCGCGTCCCAAACGTGTTCAACTGGCCTCAAATCTGGTGACTGAGGTGGCCTCTAAATTCACATGACCTTTCCATTGTCATGCTGGAAGTTGCTGTAAGAAAATGCTAAACTGTGGCTGTGAGGAGATTCATGTACTCTGTTAGACTGGCATTCAAACCATAATTTGATTGATATTGGCCATCCCAAAAGTGTGGCAAGTAAACATTCCTCAGGCCATTAGACCAACAGCAGCAGCCTGCATAATCAATACAGTGTAGGTTGGATCCAGGATTAATTTTTAACATAAATTGAGGTTCATCAGATAGCGTTTTTCCAGTCTTCTGTCTAATGATCTCATGCCTATTGCGAACTCAGATTTCATGGCTGACACAAAACAGATGTCTCAGCTAAAGGTTTGATGAGTTGTGTGTTTTTATTCTTTTGGCATTTAAGGCCTTTATTACATAGGACAGAGTGGATCTGACAGGAAAGTGGGAACAGTAAGGGGGGAGTAGTCTGTCTCAAACACAGGGCACTGCAGTAAGACTATAAGCTTCAGCATATGGGTCACCTGCTCAGCCAGTTGAGCTCTTTGAGATGCTTTTCTACTCACCACAGTTGTCATTATGGTTATTGAAGTTACCACAGTCAATCTGGCCTTTCTTGTTTCATCTCCCTCTTCATTTCTGTCCGCAGAATGGCCGCTCACTGTTTTTATTTTGGTTTTCACAGCACCTTGGAGATTAGCACTTTGAGAAATAATCAAATCAGTGTGTCTGGCACCAACAATCATGCTACAGTCGAAGTTGGCCAGAACACGCTTTTCCCACTAAGTGAAGGTGCTAACCCAGGGGTCTCAAACTCCCAGCCCATGGGCCACTTCTGGCCCACGTTCCCTACTTCCAGCCCATGGTTGGATGTCAAAAATATAATGGCCCTTTAAATGCCCAAATTGCAGTGTGTAAAGTTTGAAGTTTCTACATACTGGAGAAAAACTAGATCATTAGGAGAGCACAGAGACATGGAGGACAATAGTCCACTCTTCAATGATACACAAGTCAGCCAAATATATACGTTTTTCCAAAGCTGTTTAAACTATCCAAAATTATGTAAGAATTATTATTACAATTTTTTTTTTTTTTTTTTTTGCAAAACTGGTCCTAAAGTTGGTTGATCAAATCCAGTTTTGATCAGAGAGTTCACCGCACTTTCTGTGTAGCAGCTATGTCTACAATGGGATGAAAACTTTCTGAAACAAACATTGATGTAACTTTCGTGTAGCTTGCTCAGAAGATCACGTGTTCTTATTTTAGTGAAGTTTAGAAAAATTTGTGGCCAATGAAAATTTTCTGAACCTTGTTCTAAAATTTAGTCTTGTAGATTTTCCTCTTTATTTGGGAACTCCAGTTTTTACGTCTCTTCTTAAACTCAGATGAGTTCAGAAGTCACGTCGGCCCATTGATGGCACCGCAGTGCTCAAGTCCAAGACACCAAAATTGAAAGGAGCTTTCCTTTAGCTGGGCTCCACCTTTTCCCTGGCTTTCTTTGAAAAATAAGCCTGATCGTTTTTGTATAGTACTGCTAACAGGCAACAGCTAAAACATCCCCTTCTTGATAGAGGTAATGAGAGGATTTTATCAGATTTTTAATTATAAGCACACACACACTTTTATATATAGCAAAACATGCACTGATTTGGTCTTTTAAACAGATTGATACCATTTATTATATTTTTTTATACTGATATTTTTCTTTTTCTTTTTTTTTTTTTAACCCCCAGGAGGTCACGGTCTCGGTCACGGAGCCCATATTACAAATACTGAACTGATGGGCGGAAGGTCTAATGGATCCTGCAGAACCTTCAGTACATTGGTTTAGCGCACATACTATCCAACAAAAGCCTATGTATATTATGGAAATATGAAGAGATGACTGTCTGCTAATAAACCAACATACCACCATACACCTGTACGTTATCTGGCTATGTTATGTACAATTACAAAACTGTGACACCTTAAGCCCTTTTCAGACATAAGATGCAAAGCATTTCTGGCTTCAGACACAAATTTTTATTTACGTTAATGTTCCTCACTGCTGCTTTCTGGCACCCACGCCTGAGAGAGCCACAGTACGAGTGCGATGTTTGATACCCAAGGCGTGTTGCGCTTATTGCCACAAGCATGTCAGTATCGACTCTATTAAGACACGTATTCACTCTTGTGAACATTTAGTTCTTTCTGCCATTGTGACTGAGAGTGGAATCTGTGTGTATTTGTTATGTGGTGGTGCATCTGCTTGCACACAGGCTCCAAGAAGGGATATTGGCAAAAATGCATCATAAAGGAATCTCTTAATATTCGTGTAAATTAGAAATGGGAATTGGTGAGATAAAATGTGCTTGTGTACAGGTTTCTAAGGTTTCAGTCATTCTGTAGTGAGGCGAGCAACACAAAGCTGAAGGAGGGACATGGTTGTAAACACGTGATTGCATACACTCAGACGTGCTGTGTTGAACATGATGCAGAAGTCTTTCTGGAGTTGGTCCAGTAAGATTTCCATTAAAACTTCATCACAAAAGTTAATTCAGACATCAGTCTGACACATTGGGATTAAGTGGAAGGTGTGCATGTCTGAAAACAGCTTCATAGTCACTAAGTACACGTAATTGGTTTAATTTCTCCTTCACCTTGTAAAGATGTTTTATTAATGAAATTTCTGGTTTCTTCACTTCTGCATGCTCTCCCTTTTCTATCTGAACAGTTCCCAGCGTGGACTCATCTGGAGATATTTGTATTTCTGTAAAGTATGTGATACTAAGCAATACCTGCAGTTTGTATCTTCTTTTTAACAGGGAAAAACTCAAATCTAAGGACCATTTTAGGCAACTCTCATCTGATGTGCAGGACATTTGTAGACAGCCATTTCAAACCTCTTTACGAAAGCTGATGAAGTCAGTTCTTGAATTTGTCAAATTAACTTACTGCTCTTTTTGTACTGTCCTCAGCCAGCCATTAAAAACAGCAGAGAAGTTTTTTTTGTTCCTGGTAATGTGTGAATGTAAAATGCGAAACAAATAAAGTTTACTTTGAGTTAATTTTCCTATTTCTTTCTGTCTGGAATTAATTATTTTTAGAGATTATACGCTCATTCACTGAAGTCTCTGTGGGGTTCCTTAAATGTTGGATAAAATGCTGATAAGAATGCTGTATATATTAGTATATTTTAAGATATACCCAGAAATTGGATGGTTGCAGTGCGTTATTTTCAACAGTGGGCGGCGACAACATTCAGCGCTTCACTGCCGTTTTTTGTAATTGAGTAACTTTGGAGGTGTTTTCCAGAGTTCACAGTATTATAATAGGTACATAACCGCCGCAGCTGCTCACTAAGAAAAGCAGAAACAAAATGTTCTCTGGTTCCGGTTTAGTGAGAGACACCTGTGAAGAACCAGTGAGGTAGTTCCTCGCACCTAAAGAGGAACTAGTTGATTTGTCTGGTGTGGAAACCTTGATTCAGCCAGTCGGTTAAAACTCTGAAAAAAACGCGAAGACTGCGCAAAAGAAAATAACTTTAAAGTGATAAAACTCGCGCTTACGGAGAGCGTTAACCAAGGAGGGCGGGGTCAGGGTCGGAGGGGCAGAGCGGCGGGGCGGGCGGTGCCTCCTGTCGCCCATGCCCCCTCTTGCCCTCCGCTCGCTGCGGGGGAAGAAGCGTGAACTTGAACGCTTCCTTCACAGCTCCGTGCGAGTCCAGGCAGGAGGCCGTGCAGTCTCACCGCCTCGTCCCCCACTTGCCGAGCCTCTGTCGACCAATCGAGGAAGGAGCAGCCGGACGCGCTCCGGTTTGGTTTGGGACCCAGAGAGGTACCAAGCGCTCGACGCGATGTCCAGGCGCAAACTTGGAAGCAGACCGCAGCACCTGAGTGCGATTCAAGGTAAGCCGGAGGGAGAGCAGCGGCGGACGGATGTGATGTTCTTATGATAAAAACGAAAACAAATTCAAGTCCTGAGCTTATTTCATGGACGCGCACCGGCACCGGTTATCGCAGATTAACGGACGGACGCGTTGCTCTTTTAAATGAACAAGAACCAAAGGCTTAAAGCTATATTTACACTTGCCTCAAACCGGCGTGGATATTTAATCCTGTGTGCAAATATTTAAATAAGAGCCCTTTAATGTTAGTGTCGTGTTTGCCCTGATGTGCGTTGTTAGAGCAGCAGTTTCCACAGGAGGAGGACCGGTTTACTGGCACGATGTTTTCAGAGGCTACAGGTCCGAACACGATGATTAATATTTCCAGTTTAGCAGATGATCATGTTTCTCCGTGGGTCTCGCGTGTCTGTGACAGCTTTCCCGCCGCCGCTTTTGAGAAGGCATTACTTTTTTTTTTAAAGCCAAAAAACAAAACTGTCCATTCTGCTTCATATCATGCCAGATTTTTTAATCACATGATAGCACTCAAATAAAAAGATAAAGCGTGCCTTCATTCAGGGTGTTCAGATTATTCAAACGTAAAGACAGTTCACAAAGAAAAGGAAATAAGGACAGAAACTTAAACACCATTTGTTTTTTACAGTTCTCTACTGGAGACCAGTCGTGCGTGTCTGTTGTGACCACAGGCCTTGACTCAACCCTATATATGTGTGTGTGTGTGTGTGTGTAACCGCGCCTTGCAAGTCTGCACAAACAGCACAGCTCTGAAACAGGAAAGGTGACATTTTTGAGTAACAACTGGCGAGATCTGACTTCAGACTGTACTGTCTGTACCTGTCCTGTATGCTGGCCGGCTTAGCCTGGGCAGGTGGATCCAACCAAGTCATCAAGGTGTGCCCACACTGCATTGAGCAATAGACTTGTGACCCCTCCTCCTCTCTGAAGAGCTCTATCTGGTCTGAGCTGTGGGACTAAATGAAGAAATACCCAGAGTTTACACATGGCTCTTCAGAGGTTTGGCCTGAGTTGTTTGTCACTGCCTGCAAAACTGTGCTTTCATTTCAATTTGCTAACCGCATAAGATTTGTCGGAGTTGATGTTAAATCAGATGGGCTGTCCTGCACATGTTGTGAACACAAAAACACAAGGGCCGCTGCTCTTATCTCAAACACCTTCTGCCACTTTTTTCTTTTATTGCAATCCACTTCCTGTTGAGAAACTCTCGCTGCCTGTGGCTGGTAAAGCAGCGTTTTACTTTGAGTGACGGTGAATTACACTTTTAATTCACTAATTTGACTTGTCAGGACCTAGTCAGTTGAATTAAGGGGAGGTTGAAGTTTCTGCTGAGATGGACAAATGGGGCTCCTGTCTCTGTTTACACCCAGCAGCCCCACTGAGCAGATCTGTTTTGCGTTGGTTAAAGGAAGTGGTCAGTATTGGCTGAGCAGATTGGCCTCGTTGCTTGAGAGTATACAACTGAAACTAGCACTTTCAATCACCACGCCTGCTTGTTGTTCCATTGAGGTCAACTGTAGTTTGTAAGTAGGCTAATTTATGAGAGCATGGTCAAAAGCTTGTCAACAGAAGTCCAAATTAACTAGAACCTAGTGCTCTCTGTTTATATCCATCACCCAGTTGCTTTTCTGGAAAATACTGATTTCGTTCTCACGCGCTCTTTAAAATAACATACACACACATTATACATATGTGTGTGTGTGCCAAAATCATTAAATGCAGATTAAAAAAATGCATTGCTGTGGATGATTTTAGATGGTTAAAAATACTCTTAGGAGGCTGACACTGATTGATACCCTTATAAAAGCTGCAGCTGCAACTAAAGATTAATTTCAGTTCATCTGCAGATTAATTATTTTTAAATCCCTTGTTTTCTCCCTCTAATAGTCCTAAACTCAAATATATTCATTTTACTCTCCTTGAAGAAAAGACCATTTGAGAACCGGTAATGTGTGAATCCTTTGCTCCATATGGCTTCTCCCTGGTTTTCATTAAGCTGTCTGTCTGTCTCTCTCTCTCTCTCTCTCTCTCTCTCTCTCTCTTTTT
>VUQH01090325.1:0-10247 GCA_015106775.1 Etroplus canarensis | reverse complement strand
GACAGGGGGAGCCTACCCACACCTCACCCTGTGCCAGCCCCTCTGAAGGTTCACTGGAGAGTGGAGAGACAGGCGAGAGTGGCATTGCTAGTGGAAACTGCACACCAAAACGTCCAGAGATGGGTGACAAGGCACGAGGAGTTGGAGAGTGGGAGAACGATAGAACAAAAGAGATCACTGAGAAAGAGTGGAGCACAGCCAAAGTCAGTGAAGCTGTGCAAGAGTGGCAGAGGGACAATGAGCGGAGAAGCATAGCAGGAGGTGTCGGCACAGGAGGAAACGGTAATACTTCAGCTGGATCAACTGGTAAGAAGAAGAAGGACGAGGCCTGTGAGTACTGTGGTAAACAGTTCAGAAACAGCAGCAACCTGACTGTACACCGCCGCAGCCACACAGGGGAACGGCCCTACCGCTGCGGCCTGTGCAACTACGCCTGTGCACAGAGTTCAAAGTTAACCCGCCATATGAAGACCCATGGTGCGCAGGGAGCAAAGGCATCCTTCTTGTGCCAGTTGTGTGCAGTGCCCTTCACTGTCTACGCCACGCTGGAGAAACATCTGAAAAAAGTTCATGGCCTGAGCCACGCCAGTGTAGGAGCGTACGCACAGGCCAGTGCTGCAGACACTTTAGCTGCTATAAAAGCAGGGGAAAGAGCTGTGGTGGTGAAAATGGAGGAGGATGAGGCCAATTTGGAACAGATAGAAATGGAGAACAAAATGCAGAGTGGTATATTGAAAGCCATGGAGATTGAGGAAAGACAAAGCCAAGAGTATGTGGAGAACAGCAGGAGCCCAGCCATAGTGGGTGATCTCCAACCTGACAACAGTGCAGAAGGAAATTTAGCTCTGATTCCTGCACCCTGAAAGCCATTCTCAATCACTCACTGAGATTTGAAAGGACTGTATAGAATTTAACCCCTCCAATTAATAAAAGAAAATTCACTTTAACTGGAGTTTAAAGAAAAAGCTGTAGATCTGTAGAAAGCAGCTGGCAAAGTGCTTGTTCTTACCAGCACTGAGGCACATAACAGCCCCCAGCCCACGTTGTTCACGACTACATGCGCAGCTGCTGGTTGAAACTAAGTGCCTACAGTTCTTTAGACCACAGACAAAAACAAGGCCATGACATTC
This sequence comes from Etroplus canarensis, assembly GCA_015106775.1. Taxonomy (NCBI): domain Eukaryota; kingdom Metazoa; phylum Chordata; class Actinopteri; order Cichliformes; family Cichlidae; genus Etroplus; species Etroplus canarensis. Next base: position 9,117 of record VUQH01090325.1, on the reverse strand, counting down.
AACAGGGAGATTACCATAGCTCTCGAACAGGAAGTGAACCGCCACAGTCCACACCGACACAGGAAACTGATCACCATGTTGCAGTGCAGGATGCAAACTACATGTGATTTATGTCTCTGGTGACCCACTGGACAGGTGGAGACAGATCTTAACCGTCAGATAACAGAGCAGTTTATCTTGAATAAATGCACCTAGCAATAGAACAATGTTAATATATTTTCAGATGGAGAGAGGTCGTATTGTGCTACCTTGCTGTTGCTGGTTTTCTTATGAGAAGACCTTTTAAAGACTAAAGCTGTTTGAACAGACACGGGGGGAAATGAATCCAAACACTGCCTGCCTGCAGTTTCTCAGACTCCTCTTTTTAAAGGCGCTTGGTTGTCACAACACTTGTCACTTATTGTAATGTTTACAATGCTCACAGGGCCTAGCAAGGTTGTGCTTGTAACTTTGTGACAGTATGTATGGCCAAGTCTCTGTTCTCTTTTTGTTTATTTTATGAATGTGAATTAAGAGAATTTAAAGTCTACTGATGTTTTCTATTATTTTCTATGCATTTAAAAAAAAAGGCAATTTTACATACATGTGAAACGGGTGTGTATTATTTTTCTCAGTTTGTACTTTTGTTCGTACTGTTGTGATGGTAGAGTCTCTCTTTCATTGTTTACAGTTTTAAATTACTGGACTGGTTGAAGCTTGTGCATGCTTTTCAGTCATTTGAATTATTTTTCTTTGTTTCCTGTGTCTGAGTTCTTCCTAATTTATGGACACTGCGTGTTTCACTGCTGAACTACAGGGTCGAGAGGTACAGTAGTAGCTAGTCAGTGTGGTGGAGTTTCATGTGAAGCTGCCAGGCGAGCATTTGGATGAGTGAGTTGTGTGAATGTTTGTGTGTACATATCACAGGTGACACTTCCACTTGAAGCCTCTCACTTGTGATCTGGTCCTAATCTCTGTATTGTGCTGTTCGCATCATGAGGAAATATGTTCATCTGACAAAACAGGTCAGAGCCTTCAAGTACATTGCTGTCACCTTTTTCATGACTACTGTGATGACTATCTGATGTCTTCTGGATTCAGGTTAAAATACATTCTTGTGTTGTTAAAAAGTGAATTATGAAAGACTGCTGTGTAACTGTTCAGGGATTTATTTTTTGTATATATTGACTTTATTGCTGTTGCTTGTTGTTGTTATGTGCCTGTCCCACTGACATGCTCTCCACTTTGTCCACATTTCCTAGCATCGCTGATTGTTTGCTTTTTAGGTTATTGTGAAGCTTTGCCGCTCTGCTGTCTTTGTAAACTTGATGCTATTTTGTAATTGACATTGTCACAAGGAGCCTCAATAAAGAATTGAGGTAAAATATTTTATGTTTTCAAGGGTTTCTTTCTCCCCCACCTGAGTCTTTTTGGTCTTGTCATTGCTTTTCCATGAATATTTTGTTGCCTATTCTGGGACAACAAAGCTTTTGAAACTATTTTTAAGTATCTTTTCTCACCAGGACGTTGTCTTAGTCAGTGTGGGTCGTTCCTCTGAGGACCACAGTCAGCACCGAGTTATTAATTTTTAATGTGAGTGTTTGGATAAGGGACCCTCAGTCCTTGTTTACATCCTTGTGATGTTACTGGCTTTGTCTAGAACCACTATAATGTAATTCTGCTGGGGAGGAAGGGGGTGTGCTGTGTAGTTTCTCTGTGTAGATATATTTGCGTTGGTGTCAGTCACTTCACAGATTGTGTGATGGGTGCAGCGAGCTGTAATGGGACATGGGTGACCAGGATTTCTCAGGGTACAAAATTGGAGCGGGTGAGGGGGGCAGTTCGGTTCTTGTTTGTGGGCATGTTAGGAGGCAGAGCAGAGTGGGTGGGGATTGTCAAGGGGTTGGGATAATTGCTGACTCCATTTTAAGGGCATAAAAACCTCTGCACCAGCATCTCTGGCCTTAACCCCACCCCCTAAATGAAAATGAAGTTCTATGATCCCTCTAGCTCATTAACAGCAGGTCTTTTAATGAGCTTTCAACAAGGTGGGGGCTGGGAAGATGAAGAGGAGGAGTGGGGTTTGATTGGGGGGGTTATTGCACCAGATGCACACACGCCCACTACTACCAATTACCATTGTGTTATGGCGTGTAAGGAGGAAGTGTAGACAGAAGCCCCTTTGGATCCAGATGAGTGAGTTTGTCCGTTTCTCTCCGCAGAGACAGAGAAAACAAGGAGGGAGGACAGTACAGGTGACAGGTAACATCGTCAGGCTCTCCCTCTGGTAAACTCTGCTCTCTCTGATTGTTGGGTGCTGCAGCCAGTGCCATTTGGTGCTCGTATGATCCCAATTATGTAAGGTGATACAGAGCAGAACACAGCACACACTCACTCCTACAGCAAGTGGATATGTGCCCTTTGTCTTCCTGCAGTCCACACCTATCTACACAGGTCACCGTCAGTCCCCAGACCAGCCAATCACAGCGTTGGAAGAGTTCATCATGGCTGCCAGTTTGTGTGTGTGTGTGTGTGTGTCTTGAAGTGTTTTCTGACCAGTGGCTGCCCCTGGGTGGTGGTAATGTGGACTTTGAGATCTAATGGTTCTCTCAGTTCAAAAGAGAAAGCTTTTGTCAGAGTGGAAGTTAACAGGTCGCTGCGGGACAGACACACGCTACCAGTCACAGGGGAAGTTAATATGCTACACAAACACACACAAACAGATGTCCAAAAACAGGAAGATTCATTGACTTTATGAGAAAACATATGAGATTTCAAGTATAATTTTGCTCTCCCTGTCTACTTTGTGTTACTGTTAAGACAGACTTTTTCTGAACTTTTTGTGGGCAATGAGAAAATCCACTTTACTTTTTAGGGCCCCAAGGTCATGTCAGGATGAAATGCTGGTAACTTTGATTACTGGAAGTTTCGACTGGAATGTGTCAAACATCTGGTGGCTTCTTGCTAAAATCCCCCAACAGTAACTGTCCTTTTTGTGAAGCGTGAAATATTTTCATCTTTGCCTGCCAGACATTTTCTTCATCACTGTGAGGTTTAAAAGTAAAACCAATTGATTGATTCGTTTAATCTTTATTTTAATAAGAGCAGATCTTTATGCATCAGTGTCTGGGCAGCTTTACTTTATGCTACAATTTGTTTAATCTGAGTAGAGTGAAGCTGTTCCCTGTGTGAGCTATTTATGTGAGGACTGCAACCACAAATCTTCTATCAGTCACTGCTGACCCAAAAATAAATACATTGTTAAATCTCTGCCGTTAGATCCAGTAGTATAAAAAAGAGAGAATTCACCTGCATCAGTTACGAAACTAACAATAAATATTAAACCGACCCATCTAATTCCTCAACTTCATGGGTAGTCATGAAATTTTTGGATGTGAAGGCCTGCTTTCTGACAGTAATGGCACAACCACAAATTCAGATTAAACTTAAGATGATTAGCCCTGAAAATTCAACAACAAAGGGAATGTATGAGCTGTATGTTTGCTTTGCTATGGGGCAGGCCTGTGGCCATGAGAGGCTTTCACTTATGTATGAGAAGATTGTGCTTTATCATTTAAAAAGCCAATTAACTGTGAGTTTTTAATTACATATCTTATGGTATACTCCGTGAAGCCTCCAATCGTCTCTGCAGTCTCTGCTCTGTTGTCTTCTGAGGAGGAGGAGGAGGAGGAGGAGGAGGAGGCAGAGGCTCAGGATTAAATCATCAGCAGGGCAGACAGAAATGGGGATAACAAAAAGAGAAAGATGCATTTGGGAGTGGTCAGACAAACCACAGGGCTCCCTCTTTGCTCTTTATTCTTGCATCTTTCTCACAATCCCCACCTTCACTTGTCCATCCCTCCTCCCGCAAAGACCGCAAGGTGAAACCTAAACCCTGAAATTACACCCACTTCTTCTCTCCTCCCCTCACCCCCTTACCCTCCTAACCTCCAACAGTGAGAGTGTGAGAGGATGAGGCAAGAGGCGGCTAAGTCCCAGGCAGCCATCCGTCATGCCTCTCTTTTTGCCATTCAACACCTTGAGATAATGAGAGCAGGGAAAGAGAAGGAGGGTTCATTCTTATAAGGGGTTATATAATGTCACTGATCGCTAAAGATGAGCTTTGAGGGAGGAGTGTCACTTAATTTGTTCTGAGTGTGAAATTCTAATGAAACTAAAGCAGGCTGATTTATGAACAAAAAGTAGGAAGTTCAGTCATTTCTCTTTTTTTACAACGAGACACGTTTCATCAAAGAAAGATAAAGTGTAATCATGCTGAAATTACATTTCAACAATAAATAAGGCATCTCTCTAAGTGAAGGCCATCCCTAATTTTAAACCACAGATTTTCAAGATTCAAGATTTCAAGAGCTTTATTGTCATTTTGACCACATATAGCTGACGCAGAACATAGTGAAATGAAATAGTGTTTCTCCAGGACCTGGTGCAACATATAAACATATGACATATGACAGATAAAGGATATGTTTGTATCTTCAAATACAGTTTGTTGTAAACAAGCAGAGAAAAGATGGAAAATCTACAGCTACACAATATTATAGATATATCACTGTAAGAAGTTTGCAAAAACTAAAACCTGATTAACACAAGGAAAAATTTTATTGTCATTCCAGAGATTTTAACCAATTAAATATCTTGATGTGGTGCAATGCATTAAACAAAATAAGATACATTACATTGTATTGTGTATAATGCAATATGCTGCATTAACAATAATCAGTAAGTTTATGTATATTAAAACCAGAGTTACAAAATGCTTTACAAAATATTACATTTAAAAGTACATGTAAATACATATATAAGTAGAAAAAGGATAAAAGAATATCAAACTTTAAGGATAAACTTGTGTATATTTGTGTATTGTGTATCAATAGGAACTGAAAGATGGTGATCTATGCCTGGGCAGGGCGAAGCCAGAGGAGGTGGAGATGGAGGTGGTAAAGGCCCATTGTGGCCCTGGCTTGCAAATCGGTTGGGATCTATTGATCGTAAATTTGTGTGCGCATATATGTGTGTATATATACATATATACCAATTTACAGTGGAGCCCTGCTCAATATTTCAGTACATAATTGAAAAGTTAAAAGAAAAGGTTTCACGATTTATTACAAAAGCATAGCTTTGCAATAAATAATAATATTAATGGATTAAAAGAAGATATTGAAGCTTGGGAGGCATTGGATATCACTATATGGGAGTTATAAATAAAGATTACATTTTAATCAATAATATTTCATACAATACTAATACTAGTACATTGCATTTGATAATGCATAATGCACAATTTTACATGGTACAAAAATGATATAATAAAATAAAACAGAATAAATAAAGTGCTTATACAATGTATTGAACAAAGCACTATACGATTAACTGTGACTTACAGTTTTACTGGCCACTCAAAGCATTTTAGACTAAAAAAGTACTATATAAATTACACTGGTGTTTAAATAGGGTTTATTAAATTGATTGCTGATATGAATGGTGACAGTTACAAATTTTTGTTTAAAAGTAAATGTTCTTTTACAGCAAATAGGTTTCTGTTCAGAGCCAAAATGCACCTAAGTAACCAAAAGAAGACAGAAGTCAATTACACATCTGCATACTCAAATATTCTTTGACACCCCGTTCTTCAAATGACTGTTACTTGCTTTGTCTTTCAGAAATGCATGCACACGGCACCTGGCCACCTGCCCTGTGAACATAACTTAACAAAGGCAAACAGTAATTCAGTTGTTCAGGAAATCACACACACATACAGATGCATATTTACACCAGTCAGTTTGCTACTCATCCAAACCAGAAGTGTCAGTTCGTGAATGCTGGAAAAACTGAAGTTTGACCATTCACTACATTACACGCACACAATGCTGGGGTCAGAGGTGCTGCCTTTATAGCATGCAAAGTAGGGTTAGGAGGTAGAGTTCACTCCTGGGACAGGTGAAAATCCTTTGATGTGTTTGTTCCCTGCAGGCCTGAGGGCAGGTGAATTGCAGTTCCAACCGTCTGAACCAGAGTCTCCACATGCAACAAATGTCCTGTGTCACCTTACTTATACAAGACTTTATTTTCATATACTTTCCAAATAGATTATTTGTCTTTTGGCATACCATGTTGCATCAGTGCAACAAAGACTTAATTAAATACCTGGATGTAGAAGCGCTTGTTTTCTGTAAGGTCCAGTGAGACAGTCTGTCTGGTAGATTTTACAGAGAGCCAATACTGATCACCTAAAGAAACAAAATTACAACCAGCAGTTAGAGATGTTTCCAAACTGTTTAACAAAAGCTATATTTGCTCCATGTGAAAGTTTTCAAAAATCTTTTACAAATATCACATCAAAACGTCAAAGTCTCAAATACAAGTAGAAATACACAACAGCTACATATGTATAGTCAGTAAAATGCACATAGAATAGGCTACAATTCATACCAGCTACTTCATATACTGTTCTGTAGGTTTATCCAGGGGTACTCGGAGTTTTTCAGGCAGAGAATATTTACAGGGAAGACATTTTTCCAGGGACCTCCTTATGATCCTAACAGGCACATAGCTGATTTGGGTTTAGGTTACTTGACACTATGGACCCACTCAGTATTTCTCAAGGCTCTCCAGCTGGCTGTCAGACAGCACTTTCACTTACCACCATCATCAGAACACCAAAATTAGGGACTAACTCTCTGGACAAATGATGCATGCAGATCAGGAGCATGGAGAATCAATACCAGGGGCCAGTGGCGATTCTAGAGTCTGCTGTCGCCCTGTTGTCGCCCTGGGCAGAAATTCACAGGGGGCCCCTCCAACTAGCATTCATCATCATAATATCATAAATAATATGAACAAAATTTTAAAAAACTTTTAATTCAAAAATATAAATGTGAAGAACAATAATCACCGGAACAATGGGGGAGTGGAGTCAGGTAGGTCCGGCTAAGGGAAATCAGGTCTCTCTTACACTGCAAACATTGCACATTGCCACCAATGAAGTTTAAAGTTTGTGTCTACCTTGCCTGGTGGCCAGAGGCGCCTCTGCAAAGCTGTTCTGGCAGCACTGTCTACTTATGGTGGCTTTTCTTTTAATTTGTCATCCATCTATGTGTTTTAATAGCTCTTTGTATAAATCATGCATTAGTTAGGCTATTTCACCTTTTATAAATAAGGAAACTAATATAAAGGTAATATATGTTCCCACTAAAGACTATAATTTCGTATATAAATAATTTACAAAATGTGTGAAAAATCCAGTCCCAGCTCCAACAGGGCAATTACCCTAACCCCATTCTACTTTTTGGTTCCTCAGAGGAGAAGTTTGGGTCTTTTGTGATTAGGAAAAACTCACTGACATTTAATAACTTCATGGACTGACCTGAAAACATTTATTCCAATAAAAAGAGAGACTTGTTACGCTATGAAACACTGATTAGAAAGATGAGGATCTATTCACAACCTGCGACTCAAAAGGTTACATTCATGACCAACCTATACAGCATTAAAAACCATTAACAGAGCATTATTTACAACATATTATAATGCTTCATTATGAAGAGGCACCTTGATCTATTTCTTATCAATGTGTTATTTTTCCTTTGTTTATAGAACAAGCCAAACATATATCAAGATACATTCACTATGTCACTTTTTATCAGAATTAATCTTTCTTTGCATTGTCACATTCTACTTTACATTTTGTGGTATTTATTAAAATTTAATTGAAACAAAAGTAATCCTGCCTCTTTTACAAAATGTTTCCTGAACTGACAAGGTTTAACTACGGAGCTAAATATCTTGAAATGTTTTTCCCCATGCAAAAGGTTGTTACTATTCATGAGTGCTTTTTTCTGTGAAACCCATATGGACCTTTGTAAGCAGTTTTTGGAAGGGGTGCTTTGGCCTCCTTTCTGTGGATCACTTGTGAACTGGAGACTGGACTCAAATAATCTGAAGTGGACATCCAATTACCGCCCCCTCTCTCTGCCCTCATGTGTCATTCAGTAAGTTTAGCTGAATATCCATCTCCAGGAAATTCTTGTCTTGCAGGCCTCACCACAGGCTTCTTGAGGCGTCTCCAGCAATCCTTCCATCACACGCCTGATTACACCAAAAACTTGAGACTGACCAGGACTAAACAAACAAGAAGAATAGCGACACATATCCGCCTAATGGTCACTATTTAACTCCATTCATGGGCTCTCCATTATGTCCGTATGGTCTTTGAGAACAGGATTATAGGAAGCCTCAATGACAAAGGTCAGAGGGCTGAGCCGACACTCCCACACCTCCATGACCTGCTCTGATCCCACGACCCTGGCACCAGCAGCCCCTCGACCCCTCTTGCCATCTCCGCTGGTTAACCGGCTTTGTCCCGACCTGTTTTCTGCTGCATCACTCACACACATCACACAAACTGAAGCGGTCAGGAGATGGAGAGGGGTCCCTTATTATGCCCCAGTAATACTCAGCCAAAAGACATTAAATAATACATAAAGAAAAACAACCTATGGACATTTTTTCTATTCAAATATGAAGTTTATTTCCCCCTTTATGGTGTTTTTACTGTTTCTGAATCTGTTACCTTATTTTATTCAGTAGTTCTTCCTCCTCTTGGAATGTGCTATATAGTCCATTAGTTTTTATATTTTGAATGCATTATTTAGTTTGTTTTAATTCTAAAAGTTCTGTTCGAGGCAGATATATACTATGTAGTTTGTACCATTCTCCATGTAATGTAAAAATTGAGTTACTTTGCAAAGACTCTCTATAGTTTCCGTAACTTGACATTAATATGGTTTCCTATTGTATTCCTATTGTATTGAGATTATAATCATTTTCACTTGTTATGGCGAGCTATCTTATCAATGTTCATGATGGCAAGTTTTTGGTTTTCTAAAATGTGCCATCAAAAACTTGGAGATTTCTGTTTTATACTAGTTTACATTTCTAAACCAGCCACAGGGGCCCACAAGCCAGTGTAGTCCTAGTGCCGGTCCCAAGCCCGGGTAAATGGTGAGGGTTGCGTCAGGAAGGGCATCCAGCGTAAAAACTTTGCCAAATCAAATATGCGGATTCGTAACACGACTTCCATACCGGATCGGTCGCGGCCCGGGTTAACAACGACCG
>VUQH01090319.1:0-11751 GCA_015106775.1 Etroplus canarensis | reverse complement strand
CACAGAAACATTTTGTTTTAGTGTTTTTACAGAAAACCTTTAAAGATAAAGGATTATCAGTCATTTGGGGACTTGTGGGGTCCATCAGGAATGTTTATTCGCAGAAACAAAGTGACAAAGGTTCTGTTCTTCACAGGTTTTTATTCAGAAATAATACTTTCTCTGCTGTGTCAGACATCAGTCTGCTCCTCTCCTGGCTCTCCAGCTCCCCAGCTTGAGAAAATCTTTTATATATAATATACTGTCTTGATGCTGCCCAGTATTTCAGGGGGTCCTGTGGTTTTGCCAAATGCTGCTCTCCCAAATCCCTCTGAGACAGAAAGAAAGGCAAAGCATGACTGAATAAAACAACTGAAGTTTCAGCAGGAACTCAACATTTAAACCCTCTGGATCTCCTCCATCAAAACTGCCAAAAACCACCAAACACACTTCTGCACACTTCCTCTGATGCTTTTTAACCAATGCGTTTTCAGATTTTTCCTGCTACCCCTTGTTTAATGTCAGAGCAATGAACTGTGGGTAAAGTCTGCAAACTACTGAAGTACTCATAAACTCCTTGAAATGTCTGCCAGAGCCCTCATGAAGTTCTGACTGCAGGACATCCTAAAGCCTAATGCTGATCATGATGGGACATCAGTTTCCTCTGCAGTGGTCGCCCTGGGTAATATAATTCCAAATCAAAGCCTTACACTTTACACTACAGTTGTGTCCACCCACGTGTGTGTTCTTATTTTTACGTTCTTGCTGTGCGTCACATCATCACTCTGCATATTATTCATTCGTGGTGTTTGTCCAATGAGTTATCCTAGGATACACGATGTGGTTTTGTATGCTGGAGGAAGGACCTAGTTTGTCCTCTACACTTTCTTTGGTATTCAGAGGAAAAGTTTAGAGGGACACTGAGCCCGCTGTGTTCTGTACATAATACATGCAGCCTCTGTTGCTGGCTCCTAATCGACGGCCTGAAGACAACATTCATTAATTCTCCGTGTCTGCAGCGACTTGTTACGTCTCGTGTATTATGGAATGTGTTGCTGGAGAAAAAGACGTGAGAAGATTTTATAGCTTTTGACTTGATAAAATGTGGTAGAAGCTACAGTCGCCTAATGTATTGGAACAGCTTGCAAGGCCAGTGAACTTGTTTTTGTTGTGCACTGAAGACATTTGTGTGTGAGATCAAAAGATGAACATGAGAAAAGAGATCAGAGTTTCATCTTTCATTCCCTGCCAGCTACATCTACATATATTTACAACAAAGAACTGGACACATTTTGGATCGAACCACCCTTTTTCAAGTGGGTATAAGCATTGGAACATGACAAGCGACAGATGTGTCTTCTTACCCAGGCGTGTCACGTGAGATTGACTGCTGAATCATTAAGTAATCCCATTGATCTGCTCTCAGTTTAAGCTTTGCTTTCATCTGTGAAGACTGCATGTGTGGTTCAGAAGGGCAGACCAACATGAAGACGAGACATCTGTCTGTGAAATAACAGCAGACCATTCTGAAGCGTAGAAAGGGGCAAATCTATCAGAGGGATTTTAAAAACGACACAGGCAGCACCACAGTTTGGAATATCCTGAAACATAAGGAAACCAGCAGTGTGCTGAGCAACAGGCATCAAACCGATCATCCAAGGAAAACAACTGGTGATGGATGGTAAAGAAAAGCCCCAAAAAACACAGAGCAGGGGTGGAAGTATCACATTCCACTGTTGAAAGGAGACTTGGAGAAGAATACAGAGGATATACTGGAAGATGGAAAACACTCACCTGCAGGAAAAATCAGAATGTTTGGAATTTGCAACACAGTGCAGAGATGAGCCACCATAGTTCTAGAACAAAGTTTTCTGGACAGATAAGAAAAAAATATAACCGCTATGAAAGTGTGGAGCAAACGGGATCCTCTCATCTGTGAAGCATGGGGGAGGATGTGTCATGGTTTTAGCTCGCATGGCTGTTTCTTGGGGCATCATTTTTATTGATGATGGAACTCATGATAGTAGCAGCAGAATCAACACTGAAGGCTAAAGAAACACACTGCCTGTCAGTTTATGGAGAAAAGCAGCCAAACTAATTTTATTATGATCCAGAACATCCAGCCTCAACAAGGGACTGAAGGGAAGCCAGACAACAATTAAAAGATGCTGTGGATAAATCCTGGAAAGGTATAACCAATGAAGAAACAAGAAATCTGGTGGACCCTATGGATCCTGGGCTTGATTCAGTTTCTGTCCATAAGGGTTATGCAACCAAATATCAAATATTTATGAGTTTAAAAACATTCTGGCCTTTAACTTAAACTCACTTAAAAAACTGGGTAATTTGATTGTGTTCTATTTTTCAGTCGTTTAACATATCTCGAGGTAAATACCAGGGAATAAAAGCAGAAACTCTGATCTCTCTTCTCATATTCATCTTTTGATGTCACACAGTAGGATTTTCCTGACAGGGACTCAGTTCCTACAGTAAAAGTTCACTGCTGACAAACCATCTAACATCTGATTGCTCAAAGGTATCAGTCAGGAGAAGGGAACAAAACATTCCAACAGCATTACATATACCATGGGACACAGTGAAGACAGTCATCAAGACGTGGACAACATATGGAACCACAGTGATGTTACTGAGAACTGGACGTCCCTCCAACACTGATGAAAAGACCAGATGAAAACTGGTCAGGGAAGCTGCCAAGAGGCCTACAGCATCACTGAAGGAGCTGCAGGAACTTCTCACAAGTCCTGGTTGTGTAGAACATGTGACAACAATCTGCTGTGTCCTCCATGTGTCCGGACTGTGGGGTAGGGTCTCAAGATGGAAGACTTCTCTGAGAAGGAGAACACAATTTTGCAAAATGAAACATCAGGTCCCCCAAAAGAATGTGGGAAAATGTGTTCTGATCTGATAAAATCAAGGTGAAACTTTTTGGACACAATTCTAAAAGGTATGTTTGGTAAAAAAAACATCCGTAGAACACCATACCCACAGTGAAGCATGGTGGAGGCAGCACCATGCTTTGGGTTTGTTTTTTTTTATATCCATAGATACTGTGCAGGTCACTGAGGTCCTCTGACCAAAACCTGTTGGTGGTTCCTCGTTCCAGGTTGAAAACCAAAGGAGACTATGCATTTGAGGTTGTGGCTCTGAAACTATGGAATGCGCTACCTTTATATTTGAGATCTGTGGACTCCATTGAAACTTTTAAAGAGCAGCTCAAGACACACTTACATAGGCTTGCTTTTAACTAGTGGACACTTTTGTTGCTTTTAATATTTTGAATTCTGTTTGTTAATTGCTGTTGTGAAGCCGCGCGGCATAATTTTCACCGTGCAGCCGATTCTCGCCGTGCCGCCCCCGCCACGCCGCCTGAGACGCACCGCCGCTCGTGAAACGCGCCGTACGGGCCGCTCACATCGCGTCGCAGGACCTCTCGCCGTGCGTTTACGTCGACTTAACATTGAAACAGGCCGCCCCCGCCGCGCGATTCGTGTTCAGTGTGAACGTACCTTAATTGCTGAAGTTCACCCCAAAGGAGGGACTCAAGATGCAGAGCACAGTTCAAAAGCACGAAGACTTTAATGAATAAAAGTCAAGTTCAATGTTAAGTGGTGAACGGTGCTCAGGGGGTCTGGTGCTATACAAGTCCAAGTGGTAAGGAAGTGAGGTCAGGGCTACTATCTCCAATAAAACGAGGGGTTATGGGCTGGTCAGGGGTTCCAGGGTGTCAGGGTTCTCCAGAGAGGGGGAATCCAGGCAGGGTTCCAGAAACAGGGACTAGGTGAGGTGGAACACATGCAGGTGATCAGAAAGGTGAGGTAAAGACAGAAGTAACTCTAATGTCTACAGTGGATACATTCAGCTTGGCCTTACCTGGAGACGAGTGGAAAACCAAGACCCTCTTGAATACCTCTGCTCTGGATCAGGTTCATGGTGAACAGGTGTGCCTGTAAACCCACTCCTGCAATTAAGCAGAATTAATACCTCCTGCACACTCACACAAGATAAAAAATAGAGGTGGGTCCATACCTGGAGAACAGGGGCCCATGACACTAATGAGTATTCCAGAAGAAGCTAAAGTATGTAAAGATATTCCTCCAAATTCAACTCCTTAAACATAACTTTTGTTTGAGCTGGAAGTCTGTTTATGTGCCAAGTCTGGATTTAAGAAAACTAAAGCTGAGTCTAAACCTCAGGAAAGCTGCCTCAGGCCATCAGGATCTGTGGCAGGACATAGGGCATCATCTTAAATGTCTTCTGAGTAACCTCTTTCAAAATTTAATTACACCCTCACAGTCAATCTCTGTGACAGCAGAGCAGAGTTCAGATGACAGCTGCAGTCTGCTGCAGCTCCTTGACTGTCAGAGTTCTAATTAAGATCTCTGTACCTCTCACATTAAATGACCTTGTCCCTGCAGTTTTGTCAGTGACTGACACAGATGATAGTGAAGTATATTCAGGCTCTCTGCCAGGGACAAGAAAGTATATACTGTGTGTACATGGAAGTGAGAACATGTTAAATAACTTGGAGGAGCCTCACTGCAGAGAGCTGTCCTTGGTGCTGAACTGTACAATTGCTCCGTCACAGACAGTCTGAGGCTTAGTCTCACTGATGAGCGTGTGACCTCTTATACCTTTAAAGAGTGCAGAGAAGTGGGGTGAGTTGTCTGTTGCAGTGCCTCGGTTCAATTCAAACAGCTTTTCTTTTCTTTAAATTTACTTTTTTGTGTTTTCTTCCCACTCTCTGGCACTTTGGTCTGCACCTTTGCTGCTAAATGATGTCAAGTGGAGAGCTTAAATACAGAAATGCACCTCCGCAGCACATGGCAGCCCAAGGAGCTTTACAGCAGTGTGAAATGATCAGTAGGCTGCAGTGGTGGAAGGAGGACGTCGCTCCTTTACTTAAGCGTGGTGGTCCACATGTGTTCAGTACATTGTGCTCCAAAAATGTTCCCAAACGACTTCACCACACAATCTTCATATATTACAGACCTGATTTACATTTTAGATAACATTGTATGTCTTTATATATATATATATATATATATATATATATATATATATATATGCATGCATAATTAAAAGAGCCTCATTAGCACAGCAAACAGAAAATGGAACAAACTCAACATGAACAAAAGCAGCAATAGAGTGGTATAAAAACTACTCCATTAGTCCAGCATGAAAACCTTTGTAAAATGCATGAGATTTAGCAGAGAAATCTAATGGAAGTATTGGTTTCTCCCTGCAGTTAGGTCCATCAGTTTTTAAATGAAAAGGTCCAGATGTGATCAATGTGCAGACTTCCAGCTTTAATTTAAAGAGTTTGGCAAAAGAGTTACATTAACTGCGTAGGAACTGCAGCCATTTTGTATACAGTGTTCCCCATTTTCAGAGGTTCAAAAGTAATTGGACAATTGGCTGCAAACACTTTCATTGCAAGGTTAGGCCTGTTCCAGCATTATTCATGCCAAACTAAGAAGATAAAAGATCTGGAGCTAATTTCTAGTGCTGGACTTGCATTGGGCAGCTTTTCACTGTAACTCTCAGTATGTGGTCATCATTAGGAGTGGCCCAGTCAACAATCTGGTTCATTCATTCTTTCATCTTCTTCCACTTATCCAATTCAGGGTTGCAGGGGGTGTTGAATCTATCCCAGCTGTCATGGGGCAAAAGGCGCGGTACACCCTGGACAGATCACTAGTCTGTTGCAGAGCCAACACAGACAGACAGACAGACAGACAGACAACCATTCACGCTCATATTCACACCTATGATCAATTTAGAATCGCCAATAAACCTAATCCTTTTGTATGTCTCTGGACTGTGGGAGCAGGCTGGACCACCCCGAGAGACCCAGCAAGAAGAACATGCAAACTCCACACAGAAAGGCTTAAAATGGCCAGCTGTTGGATTCGTGCCCAGACCTTCTTGCTGTGAGGCGACAGTGCCAACCACTGCACCACAATCTGATATGTTCTTTAAAAGAATAAGTGAAGTAGCCAGCTCAGCAGCAGCAAAAGGTCTGGCAAACCACCGAAGATAACTAAACTGGATGATTACAGAATACTTTATTTTGTCAGGCACATCTAGCCGAGTCAAGAACACGCTCTAGGAGGCGGGCGTATCATTGTCAGAGTCAACAATGAATGTAAATACAGAGGATTTACGACACGGTGAAAACCACTGGTTAAACTTCCTTCAAGAAAGAAGGAAGGCCAGATTAGACTTTACCAGAAACGGTCTAAAAGAGCCTGAATGGTTGTGGAAAACATTCGTTGGACAGATAAAACCGAGATGAAGTTAAAACATAATGATGGGGATAAAGTGTGGAGAAATAAAGGAACAGCTCATGATGTGAAGCATACCACATCATCTGTCAAACACGGTGGAGGCAGTGTTATGGTACGGGCTGCCAGAGGAACCCAGTCACTAGTGTTGATGATGTGATGCTGATAGAAGCAGCAGGATGAAGTGTGAAGTGTACAGGGCTACTCTCTGCTCACGTTCGGACAAACGCTGCAAACTGATTGGACGGAGCTTCACAGAGCAAATGGATAATGAGCCAAGGCAAACTGCAAAAGCAAGACGAGTCAGTCATCTGCTCTGTGCCCAGGAGCGCAGCTTTTCAGTAACTGAAGATAAAAATGAAGGTAGAGACCCACAAACACTAACCCTGACACCAACGTGTTTGAAGGACCCAAATACACACCACACGCCAAGGAGCGTTTAACTGGTTTATTGTTTGAAGACAGAAGTTCAGGTATTAGATGAAGGATATTTCTGGAAGCCAGCAGGTCCAAAGAGGGATTCCAGGCAGTAGGTCCAGTCCTTCCCAGGAAGCTTTGGGGGCTGGCTTGACGTGCACGATGAAGTGGAACTGAAAAAGAGGCAGAGAGGACAGAATGAGTACACAAAAGGCAGCCAAAGAAACTCCAGGTGCCTGATGGTAGGTTAACAACCGAGAGAGTAAGATCCTGATTAAAAAGGATTACTTTAATCCCCCAACCAGTTGAGCCAGATGGCTCCTCTGCGAGCCTGGTTCTGCTGGAGTTCTTCATTCCCACAGTCACCAAGTGCTGCTCATAGGGGGTTTTTCTCCATTATTGTACGGTCTTCACCTTACGGTTTAAAGCACCTTCGGGTGTTTTTTGGTGTGAATTGGCACTATAGAAATAAAATAGAACTAAATTGTGTCAAGCCATGCTCACTTGTTGCTCCAAAAAACAAGTTGCTAACCGAGGCTGCAAAACAAGAGTTCAGAAACCAGTGAGAGACTCCTTCATAAAATAAAGAGATTAAAAAAACAAACTATAGCAGCAGGGCTGACATTCAGGTAGGAGAAACCTGAACGTGCATTTAAGAAACATGCTAATAACCTGCAACACGATCTGATAATTAGAATAAATTCCTTGGAGACTTTTAACATCTCCGCACTTTAATGGCAACACGTTGGCTCTTCTTGGAATCAACCTGCTGACCTTCTGCCATCAGGATGGCCTCTCACAGTAATTATGATTACAGAGGAGGCATCAAGCTGCCACCGTGAGTCAGCAGCGCTTAAAAGCTGAAATAACTCCTGCAGTGAAATGAGCTGCCTCTTTTCTTGATTCCCTTAATTTCTTAGTTGCTTAGCAATCAGCGCGCACAAAGGACGGAACGCAGCGCTGAGCGGCAGAGAAGGTGGCCTGTTTTCAGAACCTCCCCTCTCATTTAGCAGCACAGCTGAAATGTCACCATTTGACTAAAATGCCTTTATTCAAAGTGTATTCAGACGGGAAAAGGAGCGCGCCGTGAAAATATCCTTTTGTGAAGAAGTTCTCCTGTGAGAACATTTGTTTTGTTCCCCGCGGCGCTTCGGAGCGTTTGACACCGTGGCGTGGCGTTCAGATTCCTTCGGGGTTTGGTGCTGAGGATCCACCGAACGTCTCGAGGAGGGTTCATCTATTCAGAGCTGGCTGCGCGCGTTTGTGTGCGAAATTTCCTTTCTCAATAACTTCATCACTTCACAACACTCCACTCAAATCTATATAATCTGTTTAGCTTCAATTTATTTTCACTGAACTCTTTTCTTTATTGTTTTGGCATCTCAACACCCCCCCACCCCCACCCCCACCCCCACCCCACCAAAAAGTGAGGCAGGGCAGCCCAGGATGCAGACGAACAGGCCGCACAAACCATTACAACATCTTATAGGTGGTGTGTGCATCTGTCTCCATGTCCTTATCCCTGATTCAACGTTTACACACACACACACACACACACACACCTAAATTTTCAATCCGAGCTCTTGCACCTCAGTAAATGGGCCACATTTGCATCTTTATAATATTCCCTTTCAGCTGCCTCAGCACAGGGAGCTGCACGGCTGGGTTTGATGTATTTGTGCTCTGCTTACCGCTCACTGTTGGATTAATTCTTAAACAGCTTCCGGAAACATCCACTCAGCTCTCATTCATCCCCACCGGCCATTCTTACATCTTCTTTGCCCCGTCTCTTTCTTACTTTGTTCTCTTCATCCGTCTGTCACTCTTTCCAGCTCCAGGTTTCTCCTCTGCTCACTTTGTATCTGTAGCCAGTTGTCGTTTAGCTGAAGCGCTCAGCCCGATAATCAGCATGCAGTCCCAGGTGAGCGCCGGGTTCTCTTTGATCTGAGCCTCGATGGGAAAAGTTTGATTTGATGCATTTCTGGATTTGGTTTGTCTCAGACAAAAGCACATTTTTCCTCTGACTCTGAAAATGATGTGTTTCTGCTAAGAAGACATGAAGAAGTGAGTTTAATCCAGATTTCATGTGGTTATACTGAGCTGTGTGTGTGTGTGTGTGTGTGTGTGACAGCTGTAATCCTTTACTGTAACACTGTGGGGTTTCTGCTCGGTTTGAATGATTTGTTTGGTGGTTGTTTGGTACGACCAGGACAGATGCTGGACCAAAGGCTGTGATCTGTTCGTCTGTTTCCTGCACTGACTGACTGATTACATCCTCGCCCTACGTTTCTTCTCCACCCTGCCTCCTCTCTCACCTGCACCTACTTATGTCATTAGTTCTTCAGTATACATTCGCTGGCCACTTCAATAGGTACACCTGTTTACCTGCTTGTTAAGGTAACTACATAATCAGCCAGTTGAATGACAACAACTCAGTATGTTTAAGCATGCAGACATTAAGGCGGGGTTTGTGTGTACCCCTGTGATGGTTTATGGTTTTTGTCATTGTTTGATTTCCTGGACGTTTTAGTTTCTTTTTTTCTGTCCCTTTATGTACCTTGGTTCTAGTTTCTTCTCAGTTAGGTTTCAGTATTCTTTCCTTCAGTCTCCTTATGTAGTTTGGTTTTGTGTAACAGTTTTGGTGTTCTTGGTTTTACGCTCTGCCATGGCGTCCCATGTTCATCTTTATTTCTCTAGCTGAGCCTTGGCCATGTTTTGTTATTGCATCCTCAGCTCCCTCCTCACCACCACAGACCGGTACGACGTCCACAACACTGCAGATGCTGCCCTGAATCGTCTGTCAGTCTTCCGCTCCATCCTGGCCTCACTCATAAATAAAACCTTGAGAGTTCTCATGATCCCAGGAGCCATGTTGTCGGGGGAAGTTCGCCACTGGCAGGGTCTCCCAAGGCAAACAGGTCCTGGGTGAGGAGCCAGACAAAGAGTGGTCCTGGTTTGGAGTTACCGGGGCCCCATCCTGGAGCCAGGCCTGGGGGAGGAGCTCAACAGCAAGCTCCTGGTGGCTGGGTTTTCGCCCACGGAACCTGGCTGGGCTCAGCCCAAAGGAGCGGCATGGGTCCGCCCTACAGTGGGTTCACTACCTGCAGGAAGGATCATGGGGGATCTGTGCAGTGTGGTTGGGTGGCAGTCGCTAGTGGAGACCTTGGCAGTCCAATCCCTGATTGGCTAAACCAGCAAGGGGGCCTTGTTTATGTATGCTGTTTAATCCTAGATGTTTCCGGTTGTGTTCCCATCCTTGTCAAGTTTAGTCTTGTGTCATGTTGTCCGTGATGTCGCCTGTTTCCTGTCTGATTTTTGTAACCTTTTTTGGTGTCTTTTGTTTTCATACACTTTTGGCTCTATTTTAGTTTCCTGAATTCTTTTATGTTTTTGTTTTATTATCCCAGCATCCCTTGTGTCCACCCTGTATGTTGTCTTGTCTGTTTAGTTTGGTTGTGTAGGCATTTCCTGTTATTTGTCTCTTGTGTTGTCTCCCCTGATTCCCTGATTGATCTCACCTGTGCTCCTCTCCCACCTGGTTCTTGTTAGTTGTCAGTCTGAGTGTATTTAAATCTCTGTCTTGCTTCTGTTTGTTGTTGTTCCTCCTATTTCTCCATATTTCTCAGTATTCTGCCCTAAATGATCACCTTTTGGCTATCCTATGGCTCCTGTAGTCTGCATTTCAGGTCCATACTTCTCCACTCTCAGCACCAAATCATGACACCATAACTCAAATAACCATTTTGTTACCAACAAGGTATGCAGAAGAGCATCTCTGAATGTGTAGCACATCAACCCGCAGCAGAAGACCATACCTGTCAGCTAAGAATGGGAAACTCACACGGGCTCGCCAAAATTGGGCAACAGAAGGCTGGAAAACGGTTGCCTGGTCTGAGTGTTGAGTTCTGCATTCAGATGGTCAGAATTTGGTGTGAACAACATAAAAACATGGATCCATCCTGCCTTGTATCAGTGGTTCAGGCTGCTGGTACTGTGATGGAGTGGAGGATTTTTTCTAGGTGCGCTCGTTAAAAGGGAGTTCTTCCTTCCCACAGTCACCAAGTGCTGCTCATAGAGGATGGTGTGATTGTTGGGGTTTTCTCTCTGATACTGCAGGATCTTTACCTTACTGTGTGAAGCAGCTTGAGGAGACTTGCTGTAAATTGGGGCTTAATGAATAAAACTGAACTGAAAAACGGTCAAACCTGGAACTAGTCTGGTGTAACTAATAAAGTGGCCTGTGAGTGTGCCAAAATGGTTCACCTGTCCCAGTATTTTCTCGGCCAGTTTCCTGTTTTTTTTCTTTGACCTTGAAATCCATCTCTGCCTGTTTCCTCTCATTTTCCTGCGTGGTTTGAAGACTACCTTTCATCTTCCCTGCTTCTATGCTTTGCTTTTGATTTTATTGTCTCCGAGCTGTGGCACTCCCACGTTTTCCCTAAAGTTAAAATCGTTGCAAAAAAATGTTCATATATTTTTTGGCAATTTGAGTAAAAATAATTCCATTTGATTTCACATAGGGGCCAACAGCAGCAACAGCTGCCTTAGTGTGCCTTTTGCCGTGACGGGATGTGAAGACTTGTAGAGCCCGTACCAGGCTCAGGGAGAGACCGCCATCTGCTGTGACCCGATGGGGGGGTTAGGGGAAAGAGAGAGAGAAAACGGACAACGTACTGGACAAAACACAAACTACAGGATATACAAGAGTTAATGACATGGAGTATTGACATATAAACCCAAGCAACCCTGCACTATGGGAGCGAAGTGCTGTGTTGGGATAACATGATTCTGTGAGGTACAAGATACAAGATACAAAAGAGCTTTATTGTCATTTCAACCACGCAGAACATGGTGAAATGAAATAGTGTTTCTCCAGGACCTGGTGCAACATATAAACATGAAAACATATGACATGTGACAGAGACAGGACTAGTTTTTATTTCTACAGTTAAAAATTTAAGTTTAAAAGATTTAAAAAATAGATAAATAAAATAAATAAATAAAGTGCAATGTGTGCAACATGTGCAATAGCTGCAACAATGCAATGCAA
>VUQH01090315.1:21775-36062 GCA_015106775.1 Etroplus canarensis | reverse complement strand
TTTTTTAGTAAATACATTTCCTCTGCTAGTTTCTGTTCAAGTTTTAAAGGAAAGTTTTTCGTGTACACATAGCGGGAGAAATGAGCACCTTGTGTTTGTTTAAGACAAATCAGTCTGGTGCTGCTCAATTATCCAGAGAAGCCTCAGTCAGAAGATTTTCTTGTCTGTGAGGAAGCTGAATCACTGTCACACTGCCTACCGCTATATGCTGCTGTTTTTACCCAGAGCCTGTTACTACATGTCCTTAAATTAACTCCATACACAGTGAGCATGAGTGTGTGAAAGAGAGAGGCAAAAAAGTGCATTCATGCGCTTCTGTCTGGGCTTTAAATGTCTGCATGCCTTTATCCACGTATTTCTATTCTCTTTTTCTTTCTGTGTGTGTGTGTGTGTGTGTGTGTGTGTGTGTGTATTTGCCCCCACACCACCAGAGCACACCACCAACCACAGGAAGAGTGGGAGAGAGGGGAGGTGGACACCATGGAGCGGTTAACCTCATGACATCACAAGCACCGAGGTGATTGGCTGCTGTCGAAGGCTGGAAGGTTTATAAGCCAACCAGTAGCCTGGCTTTCAGCAACAGCAGCATCACCCTGCAGCAGACAACATCCAGCAAAACCCAGGAGATAAACTAAAGGCAACCCACGTCTCTGTGTGTTTCTGCTGCATCCACCGAACCCCTGAAGCTTCCTCCGACTGCAAACAAGGTCAGAATTCATGAACCACTGTGCATTACTTTTCCTGAGTGAAGTGACTTTCTGCAGCCCTGGTGCTGTGATGAGAGGTGGGAATTCATTGTAATAAGTTGCTGAAAATGTGCTTTTACAAACTGAATCATACCTTATTAAGAAATTTGAATTTGCTCTGTGTAAAAGCCTGAATAACATCTTCTACCACAAATTTGTTGCATTCACCAGGCCATGCAACAAAGTATGTGGACACTCCTTTCTGTACTTTTACGTTTCCCAGGTAAAGATAGAACATTAACTTTTATTTTTAACAGCAGTGGGCTATCTTCTATGTGGCCGCATTTTGCCAACATATTCATAAAGATGTGTTTTCAATTTTTTTTTCTAGTTTGCGGTTTAAGAAACTGACTGTCCTGTACAGAGCTCCATCCATCAGCTTTAGGAAAAATTTGATCACTAGACCTCATCATCCAACATCAGCATTACATTTTACTAATAATGTGTCCAAATAAGAGTAAAAAGACTGTTAGAGCAACAGATCAAAGCCTGTGGCTTTATTTAACTATACCACTTGATGAACCAAGTGAGTGTCCATATACTTTCATATACATGTACCATCTCTTTTAAATACATTTAACTGGAAAATTAATTTTATTTGACTTCAGGAATTTATTTCTAGCAATTCTTAAAATTCAAAAATTTTGACATGTAATTAAGTCCAAAATGTTAGTAGATTTTTAAAAAAACAAATTCTCAATGCAACAGATGACTTTTAGTGTCAGTGATCCTCACTTTGGAGGAATCGAACCGTATCTGCAACTCCGAGAGATTTTAAACAAACTGCATCTTTATTTTGACAGATTCTCACACATACCTAAACTCAGCAAACAGAACAAGAACCCGCAGGAGGGTTTGGTTATCCTCTCTGCAGTTTATTGCAGTGACTTATGAGTTCAAGACACTTAAAGTCTGCCTGTGATTGGTTAGAGGTGAAGCCGGGGCAGCTAAGTTTGATTGGCTGATTAGTGTTGCAGTGACACCAGGGACAGGAAGAGGAAGCTGTGGGCACCAGGACACTAATCCAAGTGCCAACCATTGCTGACTAACCACAGTGAGAACAAACACATGCCAATTAGCTGCCAGCTCAGCCAGCTCAGGCTTTTAAGTTATAACCTTTCCCAAAAAAATGTTTAAAAATTGAGCGGCATTTAAAAGTCCAATTTACATCTGAAACAAAACTAGAAGCTGATTGATTAAAGCAAGCATTTCTGTGTCTCCACAGCATTAATTGATAAGCACGTGTTAGTGCAATTTAGACTGCAAAGAATGTAAAATCTCCCTGAAGCCTGAGAGAGAAAGTTCTTCTCTTACCTCTAAATATAAGCATGATTTTTTTTTTTTTGGATCAGCACAGGTAATTTAAATGCTATGACTACAAAATCAAAATGAAATCAGATCTTTCTGACCTTAACATTAGATTAATTGTGAGAATCCTGGTGGATAAAGCTTGGAACATTTTATTCTGATGATTCCCTCTGAATGTTTCCTGGCTGCAACGGTATTATAAATCCTTGGTGCAAAAAATGAGGATAGCTTCGCATAATGTGAAGTGAAACAAGAGTTACTTCTTCCTTTATCCCCAAGGGGTCACCAGAGCAGATGGCACAGATTTTTTTTTTTTTTGCCAGATAACCCTTCCTGGCACAACCCCCCCATTTATCAGGGGAGGGACGAG
The DNA here is from genome assembly GCA_015106775.1 of Etroplus canarensis. NCBI lineage: Eukaryota > Metazoa > Chordata > Actinopteri > Cichliformes > Cichlidae > Etroplus > Etroplus canarensis. The sequence continues at coordinate 33,638 of VUQH01090315.1, read as the reverse complement.
CACTAGGAATACACTGGCTTGTGTCTCCTGTTGGTGCAAAGTGCAATAAGAACATGAAAGAAAATCACATCAGTAGCTATTCAGTACCACTTGCCTTCAAAACAGCACCAGTTCTGCATATGTTTTCACAGCGTCAAGTTGCTTAATAGGTCAATTCTTTCAAGCATCTTGGAAAACCTTTGTGAATTTAGAGCATCTGTAGCTAAAATGCCAGATTTACAAGGATCTTACTGGTCCCAGCTTTTCTCTGATGTGCTAAAAGTTCAGTGAAAGTGGTGTTCCAATGTTTGACGAAAAGTCTGCTGGTTCCCCGCAACCCCACATTAACAAATACACTGACTTCCAGTCAGTAGTAGTACAGTAGGGGCCATAGCACCCCATAAAACCCATGATGTGTTATTTATGCACATTGATTTTTGATACAGTACAACATGTTAACTGAATTTAGAATTGTTGGTTAACGCTTAAGTTAGCTCAGCTTACCATAACGTGTGAAACCAGCGGGATTGGTAACGCATCATTTTGAGTATAGAAAAATAAGGGCAGCATCAAACTCTATGCCAGGGGTGTCAAACTGATGGCCCACTGTGGCCAAAACCAGCCTGCCAAAGGGTACAATCTGGTCCACTAGAAATTTAAAAAAGGAGAGCATGGATTTTGGATGTTTAATTTTATTTTCATCATTTTTACAGGGCAGGGCTTAAGACATAACCCATGGCCCGTCATACACTATAGTAAGAAAGAAAATTAGTTGGTTTTATTTCGCTCGTATTCAATTTTAAAACAGAAAAGATCCTTTTGCTTTTCATTCAGTAAAAATATGATATTTTCAGTGAATTCGAAGATAATTTTTGCTTTTGATTAGAGGATAAAGACGTTTATTTCATGTAGTTTAACCCCAATGAGCCATACATTTTTTTAGTGTCAAAAAAGCTGAGATGTGTTATTAAAATCGTACTTGTTTTTCTTGAGACAGCTCAGGGATTGAATGTGTGGTTAAACTTCTTTACTCTGAAAATAAAGAGGAACAATAGGTTTAATAAGTCATCAGGCAGTAGCTTTGGTGATCTGGCCCACTTAAGATGAAATGGGGCCAGATGAGCCCCATGATGTAAAATGAGTTTGACACCCCTGCTCTATGTAGTTCTCAGCAAGAAAAAAAATGTCAAAATCAGAATGTCAAAATCTTCCTTTTACCATAACAGCAAAAGAGCTAACCCCAACCCTTACGCTGACATGAATCTAACCTTAACCCTAAAGCCAGTTCTGGAACGCTCAAACCGTCCTGTGTTAAGGCAAGCAAGACAGTTTTATCAGGACAGTTTTGTGAGGACCAAGTTTGAGAGCTTTAAAAAGTTCATACACTTGGTCCTCATAAAGCAGACATACAAGAACACATGCAGTTAAAGTTACTTTCACTGCAGGTGTGCATATGTATTTTTTTGACTCTAAAATTAATTCACAAACAGGCCAAGTGAGGTCCAGACAGGACAGAATAAAAATGTACTGGTTTGCAAGGGCTGAAACTTAGTCCTCACAATGACAGGAATACAAGAACACACACGCAGAGTTACAGTAACTTCCAAAGGACTGTAAATGTGAGGCTGTTTAAACTCTAAAAATGAGAACTTAATCTTCAAACCAGTCCAGACAGCAAAGAACAAAAAAATGCTCCTATTCTCTAGGTTGAAACGTCTCCTCATAAAGAGAGACGTACAAAAATACATGCACGCATACAGTCAAACGGGCGTCTGAAAAGTTTCGGCTGCACTGTGGCTTTCCATTTATAACTTGGTGAATTACACACTATAGGAAGAGTCCATCATTAAAGATAGGCACTGAGACTGTTCCTCCCACAGCGAACACCAACAGTACAGCTGGTGACAGAACATTACGGGAAAAGAGAAGAAAGAAATCAAAAAAATAAAGCTTAAAAAAGTATAATCTACTTTATCTAGTGTCAAAAGACCACAACTAAAAATGAAATTAACGTCCTTAGAAATGGGCAACACTGCTGGATTGACTGTAATTTATTTTGGCTTAGGCCCACATACACCACCCAGCCACTGAAAAGTCTGTATTAAGCGGCAGCTGAAAATAGTCCCCAACAAAAGCATAATTTGCACCTATTTAATGCAAATTAAAGGTACAACACCCAGAAATTTTAAAGAACAGACCTCAGTGTGTTTTTAGTATCTTGACACCACTGATTTCTGCTTGTAAGATAAAGCAAAACAAAAACAGGTGCACTTAATGTTTTTTTTTTGCTTGTTTTTCTTTTTGCAACTTCCCCCCGGGATTAATAAAGTATTCTGTTTCCCGTTCTTTGTTTTTTAATTGCATTTTTTTTTTAATCCAGACGTACTCCAGATGAAGTTGGCTCTCTCCCTTAAACTTTTTCAGCCAGATTCCCTCAAACAATTTAAATCTTTTTCTAAAATATACCTGTTATTTTCTCAAGCCTTTCGGGCCAACATCAGCCAGGGACCGCCTGTTCATAGTTTAAAAAAAAAAAAAGAAGCCAAGCTCCAGAGCAGCGTGATTTTCCTGCTCTGATGACAGAGAAAATGTTTTACTTTATTGAAACTGAGTCATCAAACGCACATAGCTGCGTTTTGTAGCTCTGTAATTAAGGCCTTAATGACTTCCTGGGACATACCAACGCCAGTTAACAGTCATGTGACCGTGCAGGCTCCATTTTTAGGAAGGAATCCGGGTGAGAGTGACATGTCATTGTGTTTCCTGTGAAGTTATGGCCTTCGGACGTGTATTCTGGTGCCAGGCGAGCGCTGTATTTTATTGTGCTATTGTGCTGTGCGATGATGTTTTATTGTGCGACTTCAAACTGTGTGTTTCTGGCTTTCTCCTCCATCCAGGCACCAAGCTGTGACACCATGAAAGTGGCTGTTGTGTTCGTTCTGCTCTTCGCCACAGTCCTCTGCCGGCCGGTGAGACCTTTGTTTTGTCAAGTCAAGACTACCTCAAGACAAAGATTTATCTGAGAATATATGATGTTTAATCATCATCATTCTGACTGTATTTTCTTAGTTTCTGATTGTTTTATTTGTTTTACAGGCGAAAAAAGTTTCCTACAGCAGTTCAGAGAGCTCTGAGGAAGTGGTGAGTATTGGAAGAAGGGCTGATGGGGGAGAATGGGTGACAAAGGAGGAAGAGCGACTTCCATGGCATTTTTTTTCTTGTCCACAGGCCAGACGACCAGCACCTCCAGCGCTCAAAAAACAGGTGCCAGTGGTTCCTAAGGCTCGTGCAACACCTGTGCAGGTAAAATATTCCTTCACTTTATCCACTTTTTTCACTTTGTCATGTTTTGTTCAGTCTGCTCTCCTTCTTCTCTGCACGTTTTATTTTTTTTGAAAACATGAAAAGAAACTCATCACAGAACTCTATGCAGTTCTACGAAAATTCAAGTACATGCTCACTGCTTCCATCTGGTTTTAGAAGGCAAGTATCACCCAGGTGATCAGCCACTTTGAGCACCTCTATGAGAACCAAAGTTTTGGCGGCGTTCAGATGATGCCACAATCTTCCCAGGAGTAGACATCCTCCCAAATTCACTCCAAGGTCAGACCGTATAATGCTCAGAGAAATGGCCCAAGAGGTACATCTCAGACTCTACAGGCCTCAGTTAGCATGTTAAAGTTCACAACGGTACAATTAGAAAAAGACTGAACAGTATGACTTGATTGGAAGGGTTGCCATGAGAAAGCCTCTTCTCTCTCAAAAGAACATGGCAGCACGGCTACGGTTTCCAGAGTTACATCTCAATTAACCACAAGACTTCCAAAACAATGTCCTTTGGATAGATGAGACCAAAATGCATAGAGGCAGGTTTGGCACAAACCTCATACCAGCTGTTAAGTGCTGTGGTAGAGGGCTGATGATTTGGGCTTGTTTTGTAGCCACAGGACCTTTGCACCTGGCAGTCGACCAAAAACTCCTCTGTATGTCTATCCGACAGTGAAAGCTTGGCCAAAATTGGATCATGCAACAGGACAACGATCCAAAGCACACCAGCAAATCTACATACAACAGAATGGCTGGAAAAGAAAAGAATCATGGCCCAGTCTTAGTCCAGACCTCAACCTGACGTAAATGCTGTGGTGGGACCTTAAGACAGCTTTGCATAAACAAATGCCCACAAACCTTAATGAACTGAAGCAACGTTGTAAGAAAGGAACAATGGAAGAAAATAATGACTTCAAGTTTTCACTGCTAAAGATATGAATTGAAGGGTGCACACAGTTTTTCACATGACTGTATAGAGCCCTCTGAAAACTCTTTTCTTCATTACACTATATTCTTTGTTAATAACCAATGAAAATGTTCCTCAGCACATTGTTTGATTAGATTTCTGCTATGAAGCAGACATCCAAACTCTAAGTAATCTCCTCTGGCCTGCATCAGATTAAGGCATGAATGCAGAAGCAATTTTTAAATGAGATGGTAAGAATAAGATTACTCAGACTTACTGAATATCTCTCACGTTGCAGAATGTTGTAGCAGCAGCTGCCGCCGGTTCAGACGAGAGCTCAGAGACTTCTGAAGAAGATGCGGTGAGTGATCAACAGCAAAAATTCAAATCGGTGATCATTTAGCAGGACTGATAATCTTACAACATTGTGTTCTAATGGTTTTTGCAGCAGCAGCAGGTGGCAGCAGAGGCTCCAGTAGAAGTCAAATCTGACAGCGCAGACACAGCTTCAGATACAGCCTCTGTCAACAGCCAGGACAGCGAGGACAGCGACGATGATGATGATAAGGAGGAGAGTGTGAGTAAAATGTGTCCTAAAAGCATTTTCATTTGTTTCTGATAGTAGGAGAAATTATATTTCAAAAATATAACTATGGTTCAGGGAATAAAGTCTTTGTGGATGTGGCTTGTTATTAAAAAGCACTTTAAGTTACAGTAGAAAAAAAGGACCATTTTTTAGGGTTACTCCAATTTTTCCACTTTTCTGGGCAGTCAAACTGAAGACGGCTTTGATCTTTTTGCCAACTGAAACTTTACATAAAATGAAATGCAAATCAGAAAAACAGGATTGCCAGAAAAGGCATGAGAAACAGCGGTAATGACAAATGAAACCACAGGAAAACCAGCAGGAATTCCTGCCCTCGCTCCCTGAGCTTACCTCTCGCCTCTTTGTCTACAGGAAACTGAGGAGGAGGAGGAGGATGAATCCAGTGACAGCTCAGAGTCCGGCGAGTCCTCCACGCCTGCTCCCGCTACAGTCACCCCTGTGGTCGTCACAGAGACACCCGCGCCTGAGCCCACTGATGACACCATTATGCCCACCATCGTCACCGACACAGCCCGTGGCGACAACTTGGGAGGGTACCCCAGCGATTACAAATCCATCGTCTATGTGGAGGAGAAAACCTACCACAAGGTTCCCGGGCCCTACAAGTCCTACGAGTTTGTTGACACAGGAAAGAAGTCAGCCTATGCAATGACCGACGGCAACGAGGTGGAGAAGATGCCAAAGGTGCAAAAGGTACAGGCTTTATGGATCTCTGAATGTGTAAACCAAAATTGGTGCTAAAATAATCAAAAATGTCTCGTGTCCTGAGTCCTCTTTCAGTGCTCCTGTTTTCACTGAAGTCATTAGTTCAAAATGTTTTAACTGCAATGTTTCCTCTTTTCTCATTCACTGTCATTTTATATTTCTACATTTAACCAATCTTCACATCTCTCTTATGATCGCTAGACTATTTATGTCCACCCTGACCTCCTGGAGGAAGACACCAGCACCCCTGAGGTGGAGAGCCAGGGCCTTGATGCTTCCTCTGGTACATCTCAGGACCAGGACCCCACCCTCCGCCAGGGCTCCCCCCCAGAAGAAGAGGAGACCGCCAGCACCAGCGACCCTACCACCAGCGAGAGTGAAAGCAGCAGCACCCCAGAGGAAGAGGAGGAGGAGGAGGAGGAGAGCGCCAGCACCACTAGTGACAGCAACAGCCAGGAGTCCGAAGACGAGGACAGCCAGAGCAGCGAGGAGGCTACGGCCATGCCCCAAGCTGCTGATAGCGACTCAGATGAGAGTAACGAGAGTGACTCAGATGAGAAGGCGGCAGATACCACCACTGACATACCGGTGGTCATCACTGCCAAATAAGCCCACTGGGGTAAAAAGAGTGGGCTGTGGTGTCCAAATCACATAAAGTGTGCCCTTCTAGGTCAAACAGGGACTTCCAAGCCTTAATTACTAATAAATCCAACATTTTCAGCTAATGTGTCCATGATTGATATGTTTTATGGATTTTAGCTAAATAAACCATTGTCCTGTGGTCCTTGTACGTCCTGTGTTTGATCCCGCAGGGGAAAAATGGTTAATCGGAAATTAACGGATGTTAACAATGACGACTGCTACCTGTAACAGGAGGTTGACTGACCTCATGACCTTTGCCCCTTCCTCTTTCCGCGACATTCCAGCAGGATACGAGGTCAAAACTGATAAAGAACAAAGATACAGTCCTCTTATCTACACGAGCATAAACCTGCCGTTAAGCATTAATAACTGCAATATGCAAACATTCAGTGTTTTTATGCTTCTAAAATAAGCCAATGCACAGTTTATAATTAAATGCATTTTCAATACCTGTAATCATTTTGAGCGTAATTAAATTTTAAAAATGACATTAAGCCACTCATTTGCTGCCAGTGTGGCTTAGCTTTCTTGCTCGCTAATATTAAATTTTGCTGGTGTAGATAAAAGGATGTGGACAAAGATAAACATTCTGCAGGATGCAATTGGATATACATGCAGTACACACACACACACACACACACACATACAACACAGCCCTGTTTATTTGCACAGTTGCTACCTACACTACATGTTTTTGTCCCATGTTGTTTACTGTAATGTATCATATTGTACCATTTCTAAAATATTAATAAAGTTCTTTTTCATAAAAAGAGATGCTGGTTGATTCAGTTTGTTTTAAATTTTAAGCTTATAGAGTGATCCGAGAAGCTATGTAAAAGAAAACAGTGAGATATACTGTACACAGTTGTATTGCTCAAAAGTAATTAAACTGGACAAAAGTAGAAACTAAGCAAGTGAGAATTGTTGATGCAGCCATTATTTTAAATGTGTGGATTACCTGGTCTGGTCTGGACCCTCTGCTTTCTGGATTCCCACTCAGATCCCTGCAAGTTCAGTGATTCGGACTCATAATACCCACCTGCCAGCTCGCTCTCCCTTTGCAAAATCCTCTCACTTTGTAATAAATACCTCGGATGTTTGCCAGCCTCTGGGTCTGCTTTTGACTTTGAAACTGGTTCATTAGGACAACTTGTGTAAGCAGCTAGCTCGACTGGAAAAGTTCCGCCTTCAATTCACGGACATTAAGTGGGCTGATAACGCTTTGCAATGAAAACATGCTTTAAAAAAAGGGGGAAACTGAGCAGTCGACTTTTAGAAAAACCATGTTACCCAACATAGCAGAATGACTACATCACAGGTGTAATGGCTCTACAGCTATTTAACCTATTACCTATAAAGAGCAGGCAGTTTGTTGCTGTTTGTTATGGGACTTTCCTATTTGCTGCACCACAATATTATTTTACTTATTGCGTTTAGGCTCTTGGAGCTCACCTTTCCTTGTCGACATGTGTGGACTGTCATCAGTTTGCATGCATACCTTGCTGCCATTTCACAGCTTTACCTGTCTTTCTCTCTCTCTCTCTCTCTCTCTCTCTCCGCTGTCAACTTCATCGTATTCTCAATAGTTCATACTTCATACCTTCAGCTGCTCCCTTGTATTCTCCCCAAGGGGTCGCCACAGTGGATTAATCTGCATTGGTAATTTGGCAGAGGTTTTATGCCGGATTGTCCTTCCTGATGCAACCCTCCATGGTGAGAGGGGCTTGTGCTCCCACCTGAAATTGGACCAGGGACCTTTCACTACGTGTAAATCCAGTCCCAGTACGGAAACTACTGCTGCCTTGCCTTTCTTCGGGGAGAAACTGCTCTTTTGGAGGGAGTGTTGTCTCAGAGGAGTGTCATGGTCCTAGGTTTTCGAAGTCTGGTTTTGCTTGCTTTGTGAGGTTTATTTATGGTTTTGAGTTTCTTAGTTCGAATGCTTGGTTTATTGCATTCATAGTCCATGTTTAGCCTCAGTTCTAACCCCTGCCTATGTTTAGTTTGTTATTGGTTCTCCTTATGCATTCCTCATGTTTCTGTGTGTGCGAGTTATGGTTATCCTCAGGTCAGTGTTTCTTGTGTTTTGTCTATAGCAGTTCTTTCATTATGAGTATCTGCCGTTCATTATTTGTCAGCTCCGATTCAAGTAGCATTTCTGCCTTTGTACTCTGTTGTCTGACATAAACATAGGAAGTACCAATAGCAAGAATAAGTAGAGTAGAAACTCAACAGTGGTACAGGCACCACACCACCAACTAGTGTCTTGGCAGTAAATTGCAAGGCAATGCAGGGGCACCTTGCAGAAGCATAACTGCTGCTAATGGCATTTGTCACTACTTTGTAAGGGCCCTGTCACACCATGACGATTTAACAAGCTTATGCCGACACATCCAAATTCCTCTAAAATGCTGCCATACACAGAACAATGTTATATGGACCTATATATAATGTAATGCTAAGGTATATAGAACTTAATACCAACGAATGCTAGCGTATTGCTGGCATTCACAACTTGAAACCCATTTATACCACTTCCCTTAAACGCAGCACATATGCCCTTATATGGTAACCTTGTGTAGAAACGTGTTCAGTACGATTGGAATACATCAAAAGCGTCTACTAACGTCAGTGTGCCTTGGAGGTAAGTTTGATATATGTCACTTATAAGTTAAAAACATGTTACTTGTAGGTTAATATGTTTTGTGTACACTAGACATTATCTCCACGTATTTCGACCTATGAGTATCGTGAGCACCTGTATGCATAAAGTACCTGCACCTTATGTCCCGCGTATGCGCCTGACCGTTGTCACCTGACCGTTGTCACCTGTGCTCCTCTCCCTCCTGGTGCTCCTTGGTCTGCGTCTGTTTATTCCCTGGCCTCCCTCTCCTCTGTGCTGTGTCGCTGATGTTAGTCTATGATCCAGTAGTCAGTGTGTGTTCCTGTTTTCTCGCCAGTTTGAAATTTATGGACTTTGTATTTTCAAGGACTGGAGTGAATAAAGTTCACTTTAAGCTTCTTTGTCTCCCTTCCTGGAGTCCTCTCCACACACACACACTGGGGAGCTATGACAGCGAGGAACTGCAGTTTTACTTATGCTATGCTTCTTAACTCGTGAACGTGCTTGCCTTTAAATTTTAACCACCTCTCTTGCTATTCAGTAAACAGACCTGAGTGCCTTATTGGTTTAATATACGCAGCATTTTGCAAAACTATTTCCTCGGGCGAAACTCCTAGGGTGGCATTTTTGGACTAATTCAGAATTCGAGGTATTGCACATTATACCTGCTGCTCGCACTGCCACGCCAAGATGAAATGGCAACAGCCCTAATACTGCTGACTTTAAGCCTTGATGCAGTTTAAATTGGTGTATAACATGAAAATGCTTCCCTATACATTTGTCATGAAGTAAGGGAGTAATTTTGATTGTGGATTTCTAATGTGTAAGACTCCATGCTGGGCTACTTCATTAGTCACAGAGAAATTGACCAGTGGGTATCAGAGGCAACAAGAGAACAAGCATCACCGCCACGGAAGCCAAATTTAAATGGAGGATTCACAGAAAGCGTCCGAGTTTTATGGAAAATATGATGCCTGCTGGATTACATGCACTGGGTAGGCCACAGAGATTCCAAGGTGGGCCCTGTCATCTACACAAGAGACCCAAACTGAGTAAAACAGGAAAAATAATGAGAATGACACTAAACGCAGAGGCAAGAAAACCCAATCATGCCTGTAAAAAGAAACAATAAACCAATTAGTAACTTCTGAATTGCTTGCTTTCATATATTAGGCCACTGGTTTCTCTCTGAGTATCATGTATGATGAAGCGAGACAAGGACACGTTGAAATGAGCGTATTATTTAGATTTTTTGACACCCTTCCTTGCGTCTTTCATAGGCAGACACATTCAGAGCAACCACAAATAGCACAGAAAAAGACTGAATGTTCGTCTGGGCTTAAACTTCTCATGTGTTTATGTTCTGCCGTCTGTCAAATGAAAAATATATGCATCTAAACTCATGTACAGACACATAAGTACAGAGTTTAGACAGATTACAGGCTATCGTCAGAGCTCCCAGACTGCAGCAGTGAAGCTCCTCAGGCAGAAAGACCAGACAGTAAAAGTGTGTTGAGACTGATGCTGTGCTTGTGACAACCAAGCAAAGGATGTCAGATACACAATATATGTACAGTAAAAACCAGACATTGTATTCTGTATCACAAAGAAATGTGCTCTTTAAAAGGAACCATGAATATGAAAATATGTAGAGTTTATTGTTAAAGTAAACTTGAGTTTTGTATTTGTATTTTTGGTCTCATTTTTGTAGATTTATAATCATCTATGTTTCTTATTATTAAATTGTGTACTATTATGCTTTTCTGAATTTAGTTTTTCATGTAGTTATGTCATTACCAGCTGTATTACTTAAATGTAACATATAAAATTATTCATTATGAAAAGTAAATTTAGTTTATCCTATTTATGTTGGAATTGTTTAGAGTGTTACATAATCTGAGTAAAACTGGGAAGAATAACGAGTTAAGTTGAACTTGTCCTGCCATGTTGCTGTTTATCATAGAAGACACACGATAGGGACAAAGATATTGGGCCACCTACACATTACAGTGTGTACAGGAGCTTTTATGGCATCCCATTTTGAAGCCATAGGCATTAATAAAGTACTTAATCACATTAAGTACCAGGTACAAATATAGCCAAAGAAAAACAGAGTTTGATGGCAGGTAATGATTTCCTGTGGCGTTCTGCGGTGCATTGTGGTGGAATAAGCATTTGTGAGGTCAGACATTGATGTTGGATGAGAGGGCCTGGCTCGCAGTCTCTGTTCTTTTTCATTCCAAAAGTGATGGATGGGGTTGAGGTCAGGGCTTTGTGCAGGCCAGTCAAGTTCTCCCACACTAAACTCACCTAGCCATGCCTTATAGACCTGGCTTTGCGCATCAGACTGCCAGAAAAAGAAGTGTGATTCTTGATGCCACAGAACATATATTTCCACTGCTCCAGAGTCCAGTGGCGGCATGCTTTACACCACTACATCCAACGCATTATGCTTGGTGATTCAAGGCTTGCTTGCATACAGCTGCTCAGCCATGGAAACCCATGCTGTGAAGGTCCCAGTGCACAGTTTTTGTGCTGATGTTAATGCCAGAGGAGATTCAGTATGACTGAATGAAACACCTGAATTCAGTGATTAAGAGGTTTGCCCCAATACATCTGTGCATGAAGTGTCTTATGAGAAACTGTAGCTGGCCATTTATCTAGGGTCAAAAGAGTCCTTCCAAAACAAGAAATCATGTCAGCACACCTAAATATGCTCAATACTTACTGGCTTGCTGAGAAACTGTGGGGGTTTTACTTATAAAATATATAATTTTTACCAATTTTTAATGTAATAAGTTACATTTAAAAGATACACACAAACCTATGAAATCCAGTAGCCTAATTGTGTGAACTGATAAAATAGCACATTTACTTTATACAAAATAACAGCTCATTGTTATATTAGACTGAGTGGTCGTCTTGCCTATGTTGTCAAGTTGTAATGATCACTGTGGGTGGTTTCTAAATAGCAGGTGTTAAACAGCTGCTATAGGAAACGAGGTGTATGTAGGTAAAGCAGGACATCAATGGATAAATCAGTGGCATAAAGAGGAAGGTAATGCCAGAGCAATGC
>VUQH01090315.1:0-17684 GCA_015106775.1 Etroplus canarensis | reverse complement strand
ACAGCCACAAAAAGACAAAAATTACTGGCATGGTTAGATACTCCTTGAGGACAGACAAATCACATTTAAACAACCTAAATGTGTGTCAGAATCAAAAAAAAAACCACACACACACACACACACACACACACACACACACACGCACACACACACACTAAATTTGGCCTAAATAATAGAATAGAATAGAATAGAATAGAATAGAATAGAATAGAATGTCTTTATTGTCATTATACAGTTGTATAACAAAATTTTTTTGGCTTCACCTTAATGTGCACATAGCTTAAAAACAAGACAAGAGAAGAATATATAGGTATATTGCACAGACCGAAATGTAAACTATACCAGAAATGAATATTGCACAGTACAAGATATAAACTATTGTAGAGTATAAAATAAAATATTGCACCATATGGAATGTAAAGCTATACCAGAAATATAAAATATGAATATAACACAGTACGAAATGTAAAATACTGCAGAGTATAAAATAAATATTGCACCATGTGAAATGTAGACCACAGCCAAATATGAAATGTAGATATTGCACAGTATGAGGTATAAACTATAGCAGAAATATAAATATAATAACCCCATAGCCACTATGAAACAGTTAAAAGCGAAGTCCATGTAATGTATTGATCCCCGTTGGGGAAATTAATGCAGACGTGCCTTAAACCTGCATTCTTTTTAAAGTGTTTCCTCATGCCTTTATGGGTTCAGTCACTAGCTTTAAAATGAACATTGAGTTTCTTTTGTAAATTGTGGTACCTGTAGCCAGGTTTCACAGCCAGGGATGGGACCGCCAAACCCTCTGCCCCTGACCACTACCTAATCCACAATGTACTGAAGATCTACTGTTGTGAGCCAACAGGAGGGCAGGTTCATGTGAGCTGTTAAATGCAAGGGCCTGCTATCAGGTGCTCAACATCCATCTTCTACCCCAGATGTGTTGGGACCCTGTTAACCCAGTCCCAGGCAAGGCGAACCGGATCCTTGATTTTTTTGTCATCATGGGGGTATTCTGAATCGCTCTTAGACTGACTTCTCATCCAGGGCCGGTTTGCCACTGTAGATCCTACCAGAGGCAATTTGCCCTTGACAAACCCCTCTACCACAACAATGTGGCAATTCTCAAAGGGGGCTGAGCTATTGCTCTTATGCGCATTGGGAGGTTTCTGTTCTGAGTTCACCTTAGGACACCACTGGGCCTCCACTCTGAAAAGAGTCAGATGAGGTGGTTTGGCTACCTGACCAGGATGCCTCCTGGGTGCTTCCTACTGTAGGTGAGGTGTTTCAGTCACGTCCAACTGGGAGGAGGACCTGGGGCAGACCCAGGACACACTGGATAGACTATGTCTCTCAGCTGTTTTGGGAATGCCTTAGTGCTCTCCACCCAGAAGAGCTGGAGGAGGTGGCCAGGGAGAGGGAGGTCAAATAGATGGATGGATTGATGTGAATTCTGAGAGACAAAAGGATTATCGAGGATATGTTTGGATATATACTCAGGATGTACACTGAGGTTTCAGTCAGATCCATCCCTCGCTGGTCACATCTGGTTTCAAAACACAGACTTACCATCTTGGTGTTTTGAAACCAGATGTGGTGAGAATGCTCAGCTTGAAGCTCCGTAACAAGGTCTCACTATCCAATGGGTGATGTCCCTCTTGTCTCATCCATCTTAAATACTGTCAGTGGAACTAACAAATGTCTGATATTCTTCAGTTTGTAAACCACTGGGTTGACACCCCACGTGGGAGTAACTTTATCACAGGGAGACTGGTAGATGGGTATGTTTTGTACTCTGAAAAGTGACAAAACAATGTTTTATTCGTGCTTATGTGTCAGGATGTATAAACATAGTTTGTAAACTAATCGTAAGTAAGTGAGTTCACAAATATGACAATTGCATAAATATATTCTATATGGTTTATTTTTCTTTATTAGAAAAATCAATGCTCTTACATAATCATGCATATCAGATCAAAATGATGTCCAACGCAGCACAAAACAGAAACAAACCAACACCATTAAGGTGCTGTTTTTGGCTCTCTGCTTTACATTTAATCTGAGAAAATATAAATTTATTGCCCATAATTAAAGGAACCCATTGTGGTAAGAACTCTTTGTTAACACGTCCAGACGTGACACACCCACCACAGTCTGTAAACACGCTGCTGTGGGATACATACTCTGGATACCTCATGCAGAGGAACAGCTTTTGTTGTTGTTTTGCAAAATTTCATTCAGTAACCATCACTGGCTTGGGTGTTTTTTTCCTGTTTGGACAGATATCTAAAACTTTAAACAGTACATCAGCAGATCTTTGCAGAAAAATCTGAATTCAAGCTGTTTTGGCACATTGTAAGAAGTCCAATCATATCCTGCTTTAAAGGCGCAATAAACATGCAAATAAGCCGCACATTTGTTATATCACTATATAAAACATATTTAAGTAGTTTGGTTTATATGAATTGTGTGCTGTAGCAAAAGCATTTGACAGCTAAATCACTGCAGGTCTACCTTTAATAGGAAAAACAGTAATAAATCATCAATAATGATGATTTTTAAAGAACCACATATATGAATATACACAAGTTTGTTAGTGAAAATCAAATTTTCACAGTATTTATAGGCATTATTGGCCCCACACACATTTTTTAATGGTAGATTTTTTTCCAAACCCCATCCAGAATGCATATGGTTGCTTTTTGGTTTTGTCTCGTGGAATGTAAATGTATTTCACAGTACATATCCTGTACTTCCTCAACAGTTAAAATTCCTCACCTTTTACCATGATGTTAATACAATTCAAATGGGGTTTTTGGAATGTATTATTGCCTTATCATGCCATCATTCATCCTGTCAGTTTAACTTAATAAAAAGTCACTAAGTTTGAGATCTTATTTTCTGTTGTTCACCTGCCAAAAAAGGACTCATTTTTGAAAGGTAATGCAACCTTTATTTCTTATAGAAACAAAAAACTTGGCATCTCGTGGTGTGATCTGTACAAGTGGATGACAAAAGAAGGAGAGGCAGGCCTAAAAATAACTATGTACAACAGATGAACAGTAGCTGAAAGTCACGCCCTTTAGTTTAGTTTAATTAATTGAAGAAAAGTACTATTACATTTTGATCCATCATGCAAGACCATCAAGAAGGTGTCTGATTGGCAGTGGTTTCATTTTTCAGCATGACAATGACACAAAACACACTGCCAGTGCAGTAAAAGCCTACGTGGACAGAAAAACACACAGTGGAACGCTATCAGTCATGGATTGGCCTACCCAGACTGAGGAGCTCAAGATTACTGAATGGGATCATCTTAACTGAGACTGGAACAAAAGGCAATGAACATCCAAGAATGAGCTTTGGAATTTCCTTCAAGAAGCCTGAAGGGCTACTTACAGAAAGCTTGCCTAAGAGCATACAGGCTATGTTGAAAACTAAAAGTGGTCATACCAAATATTGACTTTCAAGCTTGTCAGAATTGTCCAAACTCTGTTCTAGCCTTGCATACCGTATTTCTATTTATGTTTGTACATTTTCAGTAAATTCTTGCATCTGTTTATCATTTTCTTACCAAAATATAAAGAAATGGGGGGTAGATCAGGACTTTTGCACAGCATGATACAGTAATGAAACCAAGTCACTGAGACTTTTTGATGATATCTTTCACAGTTACTGAAATTACTGGAAGATTCAAAGCAGAATTTTAGTTCTTTTGAGTTGGAAACTGATACTAGTCAAACAAATGCACAAGCCATAGTTAATAGTTACATGCAAAATATTTTTCACAAAAAGATGCAAAAAAGAAAAATGATAAAGATTAGTTTTGCTAAAATGGATAGAAAATGGCCACATCGAACCCACTAAAGCACATTTGTTTAGCAAAGCTGTGGCTGTCATTGCCTGATGGTTGCTTAGTTGTCACCTCTGTTGTCCGTGATAGGAGTTCCTGTAGGAATCGTCTCTGGAGGAATCGTCTCTGGAGGAATCGTCTCTGTAGGAATCGTCTCTGTAGGAATAGTCACTATAATGCATTGATCACATGATGTTGAAAACAGTGTAGCTGCGGGGGGTGTTGTCACCTTCACAGGTGGTTTGCCCGTACCTGCTTCAGGAGTGAATGTACTCCCGTCTTCGACAGTTGTCATCACAGCAGAGGTCATGACCGGCGTGGTCACATCGGGGGTGACAATTTCCTCAGAGGTCTCCTCAGAAGACTTGCTTTCTGAAGATTCTTCAGAGCTTGAAGAACCAGGGAGCTTACGATGCATGTGTTTCTCTAACTTTCTCCGATCAGCAATATCGGCATCGCGAGACCTGCTCAAACCCATCTGTGGAGGGAAAACCAAATGAAACGGAAATTCCATTTAGATACTGTCAAATAAAGAGAACTCTTCTATTTCTGATTTACCAAATTACATCTACACTAAATTTATCTAATCATGCATGGGATATGCATATTGTAGAAACACACTCTATGGACACAAGTGCTGGGCCACCTTAACATTAATATGGAGTTGGTCCTGCCTTTGCACCTATAACAGCTTCCACTCTTCTGGGTAAGTTTTCTGCAAGGCATTGGAGTGTGTCTGTGGGAATATTTGCTGACTCATTGAGAACAGCATTTATTAGGTCAGATGCAGATATTGGATGTGAGAGCCCAGCTTATAATCTCCTTTCTAATTAATCTGAAAAGTGCTGGACGGGGATGAGGTCAGGGCTCTGTGCAGGCCAGTCAAGTTGATCCACATCAATCGCATCCAACTGTGCCTTTATGGAGCGTGCATTGTGCAGTGGGGGACAGTCATGCTGAAACATACAAGGCCTTTACCATACTGTTCCCAAAAATTTGAAAGCATCCCAGATATGTCCCAGATATCTTGGTAAGATGAAGCATTAAGATTAGCCCAGACCAACCCAGAAAAACAATTAATGTTTGCTAAATTGAGATTTTGCTTCACTAGTAACAAAGTAAGCACAATATTATGGCCCTTAAAGAGGAACAGGAAAATTTAAAAAATGGCCCCACACAGACTGATCAGAAAATATTCTGTTAACATGCTTATATAGCCCTGCTTCTATAGTGTAAGAAATTAGGACATCTGTCCATTTACAGAATTCGGCAATTTGGAAAAAAGGTGAAAAAGTCCACATATTGTATGAAAAAAAAAAGGTTTTCATTTTTGGGGACTCATATTTCAGAGGGTGGGGGGTGGGGGCCATCCCATTTCCCACTCTAGACACACCCCTGTCAGAACCCTTAGGTTTATCCATATAAAGTAAAAGGTCAACACGTTCAAAAGGACACCAAAAAAATCTGGATGGTCGTGACATTATCAATGACAAGGGCAAGGACAATTAAGGACAAGGATAGAAACTAATGCACAAATTCAAATTGTTTTGTACTTCCTCTCTACAATCTTTGATCTTTGTACTATTCGAGATTTTTCATTTCACTAGAACTGTTAACAACCGATAGGCATCTACAATCACTGGACCACAGCTGTGTTTTTCAGCTTGTGGTCATTTCAGAATCATTAGTTGGTTGTTACTTGGTTGGTTCACCAAAAAAATGCCACAGTTACCGCTGAAAAGTGGTGGGGTTAGAGTAAGACGCAGAATAAAATGGAGATGATCAAGTATAGTATAAGTACCTCAACGCTGAAGTAAAGTACATGAGTAAACATCCTTAGTTACAAATGCAAAACAGAGTGCGTGGGTAGGGAAGATAAGAGAAGTCTGCAGTGCTTTTGTGGTTGACTTACTGGCTTAGCAGATGCTGTTGTAAAAAGGATGATGACAAAGGCGGTTTTCAGAAGCTCCATTTTTGATGGATTTCTGTCTGCGAAGGAGGGAAGCCACAGGAAACAAACAGTCACTCACTCCACAGCAAGACACAAGAGACTGTCACAGGGTAGGCACAAGTTAAAATTTGTTATAAATGAAATAAAACATTTTTAAAGAGATGTTCAACCACTTGGTAAGAGGTTCATGAAACCATTTAACATAATAAACTATGGAATTGTGTTATAATAATAACTCACCGGCTTTCTGAAGTACCAGATTCTTTACTTTAAATCCTGAATAAAATCAGTATGATCCTGTGCTGCTCCTTTGGCTATTTATTGGTGCACAAAGGTGTGTGAGCTCAGTGGAGACAGCTGCTTATATATCGTGACTGGGCAAAGAGGCAGGACTGAGCATGGTTGTGATGGGCAGGGGACCGTAGGATTGAGTAAGACTGGTTTTTCCCCATGGCTAAAGTGAAGGGGTGGAACAAGACAGAAGTTTTTTTTTCTTTTGACCACACACACTTCACCTTACCTAAATGCTGAATCTGTGGCAAGGTTATTTATTATTGTGCCTGCAATGTTTATTTCTGATTATTAAAACGTAACTTTTTTTTGTACTGGTGATGTTCACTTGACCACAAACCACACTGAATAAACAAACAAGTGTGTCATCTGCACAGATATGTAAGGAGACTGGCTCTGACAGGTATTTATGTTGACTGTGGAGAGGCCTCTTTGAAAATTAAACACACTTAAAGGATTTTTTTTTCCTGGAAATGATCAAATGGGAAACAGAACAGAAATCCAGAAATGCTAACATGGAGTCAAGCGCCTAGTCTAATCCCCTCACATCCAATTCTCCTTATTTATTTTTCTCCAAGTTGCATAAAGTTTGGAAAATCCTATTTCCTTTATAGTAGTAAAGTAACAGTAAAGTGGCATCCAATAAGGGCATGTAAAATGTACAGAGCTACACTTCTGTTTAACTCTTCTCTATTTCTACACAGGCATGGGTCTGAGGCCATAACTGTATTCTTCCTCACCCTCAGCATTATCAGACTCATGTTTCACAATTTCACCATTACGTGTCTGTTTCTTGGTGCTTGTCTTTTCCTGTTTGCCAGCTTACTCTGCTGATCTTGTTCCACAGGCAAATCATTTACCAGTAGCAGAGGGTTTTGATGGAGAACACGGAGAGTTTGTCTCCTGTTTCTGCTTGTATCTGTACACAGGTGTACACAGGCGAAGTTTGCCTGGACCACCTCTCTCAGAGGTTTCCGATGAGCACTCGATCTCCTGATGCAGTGCAATACCTTCGATGTTCTTATAATACTTCTTTCCTTTTGCAGAGGACTTGGCACTAAAGCAATTTTATATGCTTCCTGCATGGGAGCAGCCCACTCTTGACTGGACTGTGACTCTTGCTCAGTCTTTAAGGCAAAGAGCAGGTTAAGAGGCAAGCGTGGCACTCTCCCCTAAAGCAGAAAGAATGGCGTCTGTGTCGAGTACAAAAGGCTAACTGAAGCCTGGACAGGCCAAAAAAGGGGGACTAGTTAACCGGTCAACAAGACGTGACACTACAACACTATGTTCTGCTGTCCACTGCACACGTGTATTGGATGGAAGCTGACCACTGTTTTTGTAGTTGGTCTTGGTTTTAGCTCTAGGCGAGTTACATGGCTAGCTACGCTTACCCGGACTTTCTATAAGCTCAAACAGTGGTCTTGCTATCCTAGAAAAGTCTTATACTGAAGTCTGGTAATAGCCTAGAAAACCTGGGTGGGCTCTGACCTCTCCCACATTCTTTGGCTCGCTGTCTTTTAAATGCCTTACTGTCTCCAGATCTTTAGGGACCATCTGTACACCTTCACTCGTCACCAAGTGCCCTACACACTTAACCTCGCAGGTGGCAGTGCACACACCTCAAATCATCGACATGGTCATAAAAAAAATTTGTGTTGGGTGTTGGTAAGGCCAAATGAGAGGCAGATCCGCTCATATAACCCCCAAGGCGTGCTGAATGCAGTCAGGTGTCTTGAACTTTCATCAACAAAGCCCTGTTGGTAGGCACTGCCTTGGTCAAGTATTGATAACCGCAATTAGCCCCCCTGGCTATCCAGCAGGTCTTGGATGCATGGGAGTTTGTCAACAACAACAGTTTTGTGGTCAAGTCCCCAAAAGACGATACACAAACATAAGCTTTTGTCTTTTTTCCTGATACATACTACAGGAGATATAGAATAAGATGAGGTGGACTTTCTGATCCAGCCGTTATCAAGCAGGTTCTCTACATATACCTTTACCTCTTCACACAAGGGTTTGGGAACTAAATTGTAGGATGTTTGGACTGATGTTTCATCTTTTAGATAAATTTTCAACTGCATGCTTGGGATGCAACCAATGTCAGAATCATTTTTATCAAACCCATCTAACTCATCATACAATACTTCTTGTCTATCTTTTGTTCATCCTTTTTCAGATGTGACAAATCCACAGGTGGATGTCACCTCTGACCTGTCCTGGCTTCTGTCTGGGGCTTTTCTGTACCTAGCTGAGCTGAACAAAAGCTAAACATTAGAGTGAGACACTGACTCAGAGTTACCTGGAAAAGACTTAGCAGGTTTCACTTCAGTCACTTCCGCCAATGTGCCTAGGATTTTTCTCTTGTTAAAGTTGCCAAGCTGGGCTGCATTTACAGCTACAGGTTTAGTCTTAGCTACTGTACCAAGTCGTCTCTGTCTCTCAGCTTCCTCGCTGGTAGACTTGGTGATCTGTTCAAACAGAAAATCATCACTAACCTGCAAACCAGTGAGGTCACGTCTGACATAGATGTTTTTCTCATTTAACCCTTGGTAGATCGTGTGAAGGAATGTACCCTGTACAAGCTTTCTGCCGTCGCTAAAGTCTGCACCGGGCTGTTAGGACTCAAAGTACATGCTTCAAACCCATAATTCTGTACAGAAATTGCTGTGCACTCTCTCTTGCTGCTTAGCATTGCTTAACTCTCGGAAGAGCTCGGAAATATTTTTGTCTCTAATATTAGAGCGGAGAAACTTCTTTAACCCATCAACAGTAATCGGTAATCTTTGTTAGTTAGCATTTCTTTGAAGGTACCAAGTATCATTATCTTAAGCATAGTACAGATGATTACACTCTTCCTCCTGTAAACCTTCATCCATTTGTTTACACAAACTTCTGTATGACAAATCAGAACCACAGAGATTTCTCCACCATGTAGTTTAAATTCTCTGTGTAGCAGCAAAGCTGCAAGATTGCTGAAACTCAAAACTTGGTCACAGCCTCTGAAAGAGGAACTCACCCTACTGGAAGTGAGCCCAGTAGCACCTGCTGTGGGTGACCTGAGTGAAGATGGAGTGGTGGAGGATCTCCTGGCAGGCATACCAATGTCTCTTAGAACAGAGACATTCATGCCCTTTCATCACTTGTGCCATCGTGAAGGGAAATGTGTATGAATGTCTGTGTGATGGGTAAGGAGGAATGTTGCCAGTTGGCTTAGCTGGGTGTCAGAATGTGGGGGGTCTGTATGAGTTGGGGTGAGGCATCCCCGCTGTTGGTTAGGGACGTCTTCCTTCCCAAGAGGTGAAGCCAGGCTATCTCCAGCCGCTTTGATATCTGTGGCTAGCAAGTCACTCAACATATCATCAAGCGGGAGAAGTTGGGCCATGCTTTCATCCTCCAGACTTCTCAATGCTAGAATACTCAATGATCCAAGCCTACAGTTCTGGTTCACTCAGCTCATCAATGTTGCAAGTCATGCTGCCATCATCAGTTAAAATTGCAATGGTCTGCAGTTGACTTGTATTCAAATCAGAAAGTTTCTTCTGGATTTTTAATAAACTACTGCTGATGTACTCAGCCTGGCATTAACATCAGCATACAAGCCTTATATCATCAAGCACAATGCCAAGTGCCAGATGGAGTGATTTAACGCTCGTAGCCACGGGAGTCTGGAATATTGTAAACATGTTCTGCGGTGTGATGAATCATGCTTCTCTTTTTGGCAGTTTGATGGATGAATCTGGGTTTGGTGAATGCCAGGAGAAGGTTACCTGCCTCACTGCATTGTGCCAACTGTGGAGAACAGATAATGCTAATCTGTTTCTCTGGAACTGGCCTGTGCCCCTTAGTTGAAGTGAAGTAAAATCATAATGCTTCAGCTTACCAAGTTGTTTTGGAAAATTTTATGATTCCAACTTTGTGGGAACAGTTTAGGGAAGGCACTTTTCTGTTTCAGCATGAGTGTGCCCCAGCACACAATTCAAGGTCCATGAAAGCTTGGTTGGAGAAGTTTGGTGTGGAAGAACTTGCCTGGCCTGCACAGAGCCCTGACCTCAATCCTGTCCAACACCTTCAGGATGAATTAGAACGGGGATTGTGAGCCAGGCTTTCTCGTACCATATCAGTCTCTGATGTTGTACGAGAAAGGAGGTTATGGATTTAGAATGGGAAATCATTAAAGGTCCTGTAGGTCTAATTTGTAGGTGGCTCAATACTTTTGTCCATCTTTATATGCTATAAAACTGCTTCTATAGTATGCTCCTAACATGGACTTTCTCGCTCTAAAGCCCAAACACTCTTGTGGCATTAAAAATAACTAATAATTATTACATGGGAGTTTTCATGTGGTAAGAATTTCAGAGGTACACAAAATCATACAAACATTTGTCAAAATCACCAAAACAAAACACTTCATTTATGCTTGCCTTGCAGGATTTGGCATTATGGGTTTTAATGACTAAAGGAAACACTGCAATATAGTTGCAATTTACAGTATTTTAAAATAATAACAGGAATCTTTACTGGAATTGTTATTGCAGAAAGAATGTTAAAACATTGACAGTAGATGCGGCATTGCTCCACACTGTGGCAAAATTTGAACTAAAAGTTGATGTGATGACATTAGATGACATCACTCTGACTGACATGATGACAAGTGACTCAACAGATAGACACTGTTGAGACAAAGTGGCGCTACACTTTGCTCAGGCCTGTGCTTGTGTGTGACACCACTGAAACTTTCCACATCCTCTCTTCCTCTTGTGAAAAATCACATGAACGCCTTATGCACAAGATGAATCATGAGAAGTTTTCCCATCACTAGTTTCAGGACATGGATCAACACAACAAACGATTTAGAAATATTTGAGACCTTGCACAGAACCACAGCTAAATTGCAGAGCAACTCTGGCAACCAGCTTATACATTAACCACAGATTGCCATGGTCCCCTGCCTTCCGGGCCTGGATCTGCCTTTTCTTTCCTTCTCTCCCCTTCTGTTTTGGCTGGGCATTAATCAAGTTATTCTCCTGTTCCAGGTGTGGGTGTGTCTCCTCCACACAACAGTACGTAGCTGCCCTGTATGGAGTGAGCCAGGCCAGTTTAGTCTGAGTTTATGAAAACTTTGTTTTATGCTTTAGAAAAATCCTAATGATTCTAATCCTAATCCTAAATCACAAGACATAAGTAATAAGTAAACACTAGTGACACAGTTTCATTTGCAAATGTACATGCCTATGCCATAACACTTCCTCCACCATGTTTGACAGATGATGTGGTATTCTTTGGGTCATGATCTGTTCTTTTCTTTCTGCATGCTTTTCTCTTCCCACAATCCTGGAACAAGTTCATCTTAGATTATTTTGTCCAAAGAATTTTTTCCAGAACTGGGCACGTTCTTGTAGAGCTAACCAGTGTCTTGCACTCTGTCTTTACATTTATGAAGGTTCTGTGATTATCCACTTTAGATATCATCCATGGTCCACATCTTTGAACCTCAAAAAGAGAGTTGCAGTAAACAGCTACCAAAGGCAAGGCCAACTCTTGGAATCAACTTCAGGTCTGCCTAATCTGCTTGTCATGAGGGAACATGCATCATCTGGACATGAAACCACCTTGTTGGCCAATTGTCCAATTACTTTTCAGCCTCTAGAAAACAGGGGACTATGTGTAAAAATGCATGTAATTCCTAAGCAGTTGATGCAATGATTTTTTTCAAACCCCTTGAATTACATCTGAAAGTCTGTACTTAAGTCACATTTTGACTGCTTGATTTAAAATCCACTGTGGTGGTGTGCACAAGCAAAATTACGAATTAAAAAAGTGTCTGTCCATATATAAAAGATAGATTTTTCTGCTGTGACATCATCCATTGGTTTGTGCATTCGTATTTTGATTTACTGAAGTGGCCATATTTTGACAAGTGAGCATAGTGTTAAGTTATTTGCCAGCACTGGAAAGCTTGGTTACTAAGCTGTAACTGTATGGCTGCAACACACAAGCACAAAAAGCAGCTGCTGCCCTGCATTCTCCCCAAGGGATTGCCACAGCTAGTTAATCTGCACTGGTAATTTGGAAGAGGTTTTACACTGGATGCCCTTCCTGACGTAACCTTCCATGGTGAGAGGGGCTCGTGTCCCCACCCGTAATCAAACCAGGAACCGTTCACTTGTAAGACGAATATGTAAACCACTGCAGCACACAGGTACAGATGCCTGCTTTTTACAACCACCTCTGATAAAGTATACATTTCACTTTTTCCTCTCACCTAAGAAAGTTTCAGACGTCGATAAACTTTAACGATCCTCATTACTGCCCCTTAGAACCGAGGTCAGAATAAATGCCTATTTGTATATTGCACTAAAGACACAAAAAGGAGTCTAAATCCAAACTCAACTTTTGGTAATGTAAAAAACATCTTTAAGTTTTCAGCATCATCTGTGGTGTGAAATTAAAAAAAAAAAATCCAAATGTGGTTGGTGAATGCATGTCTGTTTACATAGGCAGGGCAGCCACTAAACTGCGTCAAAGATCGTGACATGTATTAGTAACGTAGCCTTTTAGAGATGTTTCGGTCTAAGTTCCTGGCATACAGCTAAATCATTCACCAGTAGTATAACTACACACAGACACTGTCTCATCATGACACATGAAGCCAATTCCTACTCCCCAGCCTCACTGTACAAGGCTTTGGATAAATATATAGTAGCAAAGCTGCTGAGTCATATAGGAAAACATTAAAATCCCTCTTCCTGGCAATGATTCATCCAGTGTTTGTGGTTATGTACAGGAAGTGTTCAATTAGGGTTTATAGTTAAGTTTATTATTGTTTGTTTATTGTTACTGTCTTTACCAAGACACATTTGTTGATAGTGAAACTATAAAACTATTGTCTAAGAAATGCAAATGATGGAGCCTTTATTTGCTCAGTAAAGAGTACGTAAACTACAGTGAAGGAAGTGTTGTGGCTTTTTGTTGTTGCTGTCGCCCACTTTCACCTTGCTCAAGGTCGGTGTTACAGCATTTCCTGAGACTTTATGGTGACAAAAATATTGAAAAAGGAGAGGCAGACTATGATGACAAAACATCAGCTCGCTCTATTTTTTTTTGGTTTTCTTTAGAAAGTCTTTACAAGGAAAAATACCAGATTCAGAAAGAGGGCTGGAACTGTAAGCTCTGTTAGATTACTTGTGTTTTCTTTAGACCCTTTAGCCAAGACAGGGAAAATTATTGAGTGAGCTGGCAGTTTTTCTTGATGTGTATGAGACCGTTTAGTCATTTTGTTTTGGAGGAATTGAAAACAAAAAGGTGTCAGGCTTAACTCCTTCCAATGAGGACATTTGTGATGAGGCTTGAACAAACAGTAGCTGTATCAGCTGAAAGGCCAGATGCATCTGTTGGGTCCTGTGTCAGATCTTCGCTGGATTTTTCGCCCCTATTTCAAAAGGACTTGACTTTCAGATACTGTTCATCTGCTGTAGTTAGTATTATTTCTAGGTCCGCCACTTTGTCTGTCCTCCACTTGTCCAGTTTCCTTAAAAGCATTTTAAGGATACAGTGCACACCATGACAGGGCCACTGGACTGAAAATGAATGACAAAGCAGCCAATATCCAAAGAAAGACTCTGAAAACCCTTCAGAAAGCCTGAACAACTGTTGCTCACTTTAAAGAATGTCTTGTTCTTTGGAAAAAAAGATAAAGAAACGAGGGGTAGCTCAAGACTTTTGCACAACACTCCAAGTAGCTATAGCACCAAAGCGACTAGATTCAGGCCTGAGTTCAGGGTGAGAAACATTCTTGTTCTAAGTGGGATATCAAACCTGTCAACACTTCCCCTTCAGTTTGGGACAAGAAGCTGGACCTTTTGTGTGAAAGTCACCGCTTTATCTCAAAAGCGGTGTGTGTCGTTTCAGAGGGCTGCAAACAGCAAGGCTTTGAGTTCAAGTAAAGCGTGTAGGATGAAGAAACTCTGCTGCCAGGGCTTGCTGATAAAATCCAAAAATGAGGGATGTGCAGATGAAATATGACCTGATGGAATGTTCTCATTAAATCTCATTAGTGGTTTGATTATGTTTTTACCTGATCTGCTGAGCTGTCAGTCTTAAAAATGAAATGATAAGAGTAACCACACACAGAAAGAGCAAAGAATAAATCACTTTTTCTGAGCTTCATAATATCCACAGCAACAGTTGTGTGACTCTGTAGAAAACACTCAACTTTGTGGTAATAATGTTAATCAAACCAGCTGCTGATAATTGAACTGTTTACTGCATGAACTTACTTGAATTAATTAAGTTTGTATACCTTCCAGCTGTTTTGGTCTGTTTTTTTTTAATCTTGTGGGTCTGAGTTTGGTGGTTTCTAGACGTTTTCCTTTTCCTCTCCTGTTTTCCTGTACATAGGTTGTTTTTTGTGTCATTTTGGTTCTGGTTCTGATTCCAGCTTCCCTTATGTTTGCTGTACATGTGATCTTTTTGTCTTAATATTACTATTCTTTGTGCGGTTTCTGATTATTGTTGTGAGCTTATGTTTTGTAGCCTCAGTTTACTCGGTTCGAGCCCCTGCCTATGTTTAGTTTATTAGTTCTGCTTATGTCTTCCTCATGTTTCCTTGTGTTCAGGCTCCATGTTCCTTCTTTTTTACCTGCTTCTTGTTTCATGCAGTTTTGGTTTTGTCTCATGTTTATTTACATTAGGAGTGTGAGTCCTTGTATTTTCTGCCTTTTGTGTACTTTCAGTTTCATGGTCTTAATCCTGGGTTTTTGTATTCTAGTTTTGTTTAGGTGTTCAGGGTTTCTCAGTACTGTTTCTTATACTCTGTTAATATTCTAGCCTCGGTTCCCTTTTCTTAGTTCTAGCCTCCATTTGTGTCTTTGTTAATTCCCCCGGTATTGTCCTGTTGTGTTATTTGTCTTCTGTCAAGTTCAGTCTTGTCTGCATTCTAAATGACGACTAATTTTCTGTTTTACTTTGGTAACCAGTTTCGTCCTGTGCTTTTGCATCCTGCCATTGATTGTTGCCTCCTGTTCTCCTCTCCCTCCTGGTCACGACCGCCTCCTGGCCGGCCTGTCATATGTTCTTTCTTTGTTTTGTCTGCGTTTGTCTTCCTTCCTCCCCCGCTCTCTCTCTCTCTCTCTCACACTATCGCTCTCCAGGAGGTGTGGCGGCCTGACCTGATTACTGAACGGGACGCACCTACGAGACCAGACCTGCCACACCTGACGCCGAGTCCACCTGCGACTGGAGAGCCATTCTTAAATCAGGCGGCGAGCGCTGCTCGTCGCCAGTTCGTTGTGTGATCATCCCTACACTCGCTCTCCGTTCGAGATTCTGTACTTCACACCTGCGTTCTCCTGCGAGCTCTGGCCAAGCTCATGTCTGCAGTCCCGCTGCGGAATCACTCGTCTGGCTCCTGCCTGTCTGTTCCTGTCTGCCAGCGGCCGCTCTCTATCTCAGTGACTTTTGAATCAGCTGATCGCTGCCTAGCTGTCGATAACCTTAACCTGCCTTCTCTCCCCAGCAAGCGACAACATCCTTCAATAAAAACTGTTAAACCTTTTACTCCTGCGCCCTGCGTTTGGGTTTGTTCTGTAACAGACATGACAGTGTTCACTGTTTTCACTTTGGAAAGGTAGAGTTCTCCTGTTGGCTCGGTGTTGGTCACTTCCATCCAGAGCTTAGTTACAGACAAGCGAGTCTGAGGCTCATCACAGTGTGCTCATTAGTCAGATCATCTATTAGTGAAACCTCAGAATCAAGAAGAGCAGTGCAGTTTTTATCCTGGTCTTGGAACTCTGAACCAGCTCCCCCTGGAGGATGCTCGAGGGTGCGTGGGGGGTGGCCCAGCATGTGCTTTGTGGATGTGAGACAGTGTTCACTCAGAGGGTCCTGTGGGATGATGAGCTCCTGGGCCTGTTGTTATTCAGTCCCTGTGTGACCACAGTAAGAGCTTGGCTTGAATTGCTGGTAATAAGTCGGATTCATTCCTGGTGGGTCTCCAACAGAACGGCTGAAAAAGAACAGAATCAGAACCAGAATACTTCATTAATCCCAGGGGGAAATTACTCACATTACAGGCAACAAACAAATATTAAGCCCCTGTCACACCATGACGATGTAACCAGTGTATGCCCACATATGAAAAATTTGGTGAATATGCTGACGTACGTGGAATAAGTTATTGGTAAGTTTTGTATAAGTTAAGAGCATGCTGAAGCACACTGGCATGCATGCTCAAAATTTGTGATGTAACCTAGCATATGGCTCATACGTCCTGCATAAGCAGGTCATAAGTTGTAGGTAAATTATGCAACTGTTGACACACGTTCACATGTTACTTGTAAGTTACTCATAAGTGGAAATACATGGAGATAATGTCTAGTGTACCCAAAACTTATTTCTAACCTATGAGTAACATGCCTTGAAGCTATGTGTAACTTATAGTGAACTTATCTCCAGCACATATTGACATATATAGATGTATTTGACGTGTTCTGGATGACCACAGCACTTACTGAACGTGTTTCCAACTTAAAGCTACCGTGTAATGGTGTATTAGCAGTTAGTAACAAGTTCTATATAAGTTACTAATACATTATGTATACACTTAAGGTAACATCAATATTTTGGCAGAGCGTTAGAGAAATTTTGATATGTAAACATACACTGGTTGAATTCTCATGGTATGACGGATGCTTTAATAACAAACTTTATGTACAGTGAGCTGAGATGTTTGTAAAGTTATAATAGCCACAGGAGGAGTGACTGTGGCCATTTATCAATGGTCGCATGGTTATTGCAAGGTTTTTTCGTGACCCCATCAAAGTCCAGCCCTCAACCCCATTGAAATGCTGTGGTGGGACCTTAAGAGAGCTGTGCATAAATGAATGAACTGAAGCAATTCCTCCACAGCCATGTGAGTGACTGATGAAGCCATACAGAAAACCATTGCTGGATCAGGGGGTGTACTTACTTTGTCACAGGACTTTTTTTTTGCCTTATTTTAACCATTGGCAAAGATGTCAAAACTAGAGCAGCTGGGCTACATAAAAAGTGCAAGAGGGTGGGTCCAGAAACATGAGACAGTAGAACCTTAAGTGGGAAACCTGGCTCCACCTTTGTTAAGAGGACGTGTTTCTTATTGTCCATCTTTCTGTCTTTGGACTTAGCAAACTCTGATCTGACTCCAGTTCCACCTATAACTCTGAGACTTGCAGCCCTACGGTGTGAAACACTCAGTCACCATATTGTCCTGTGACTGTCCCCACTGTGGCTGTGTGAGTGTAAATGCATGAATCCCTGCAGTTCATCTGATTATCATAAATGTCTCATTGAAGCCACTTCTTCCTTCAGTGCCGCCGTCCCCGCTCCCCGCTCGACGCCATCAGGAGGCCTCGGCTCGTACGGTCACGGCGGGCCGCACCAAATGGCGCCGTCAGCCCTCGGCTTTAATTGGCTCGGCGGAGGTGCCAACTGTGATCACCTGTCACGGCGAGCAACGGCTGCATCTGTTTGCACGTCTGTCAGGGCGGCGGCGCAGGAGGTGTGACCCCCGACACACAAGGTCGCATGTCCTCTGCTGTGTGAGGC
>VUQH01090310.1:1644-21543 GCA_015106775.1 Etroplus canarensis | reverse complement strand
ATGTGCATAAATGAGAGGGAGGCAGGTGGAACGGTGAAGATGCAAGGAGTAGAGGTAGTGAAAATGGATGAGTTTAAATACTTGGGATCAACCATTCAAAATGACAGACAGAGCACAAGAGAGGTGAAGAAGAGAGTGCAGGCAGGGTGGAATGAGTGGAGACAAGTGTCAGGGGTGCTTTGTGACAGAAGGATAGCAGCAAGAGTGGAGGGAAGGTTTACAAGACAGTAGTGAGACCTGCTATGATGTATGGTTTGGGGACGGTGGTAGTGACGAAAAGACAGAAGGCGGAGCTGGAAGTGGCAGAATTGAAGATGTTGAGATTTTCGCTGGAGGTGACCAGGATGGACAGGATCAGAAATGAGTACATCAGAGGGACAGCTCAGGTTGAGAAGTTTGGAGACAAAGTCAGAGAGGCAAGGCTGAGATGGTTTGGACATGTTCAGAGGAGGGATAGTGGATATATTGGACAAAGTATGTTGAAGATGGAGCTGCCAGGCAGGAGGAGAAGAGGAAGACCACAGAGAAGATTCATGGATGTAGTGAAGGAGGACATGCAGAGGGTTGGTGTGAGGGAAGAGGATGCAAGGGATAGGATGAGATGGAGGCAGATGAGCGAGAGCAGCCGAAAGAAGAAGTAGTTTAATGACCATTGTCTTACCTGTCTGGAGAGTTTGCTGCGATGCCGACTGTGAGAGGATGACATGGCATGGAGTTGGTCCACCTGCTGCATTTGCTGCTCCCACATTTGACCCAGGGCACGAGGAGAGATATGAAGGTGAGGCAACTCATCTCGGAGCACTGGGAAAAGCTCATTTTCTGTTATTCTCACTGGAGAGACACAGGGGGTACAAAGCAAGAGTTTCTTAGTATGTGTACTACCATGCAAGTATACATTCAACATGTCTCGTTTAAAAGAGCAACTGGTATCAACACAAACACTGCTCAATGCATTGCAATGCATTTATAAATGTTGTTACAATACACCACAAAATAAAGTACACGTGTTATGGCCCCGGGCCCTCTTGGGGTGGTTCTGTGTTGCAGGGGCACCTGGCCACTGTACTGCACACCTATTTAAACTCCTTCTGTGGACATGCTGCTGCCTCTTCCTGTGTTGGTCACTGCACTGTCACCACACCTTTGGTGTACGCCATCTTTTGATTTTGTTTTGTTCTTAAAACAAGCACCTCATATTTCTCAACTTGTCCATATGTTACTTTACACCACTGATACACACTTAAACACATCATGGTTATTCTTATGTTAAATATTTATTAACTTTTGAAAACCTGACAAGCCACTACTTGTGATCTTTAATATAGTATAGATGCTTTTTGAGGCTAAAATATGCTGTTAGAAACACAAAATATTCTCACTGTTTTGAACATTCTCTGCTGAACATACATTTTGACCCCAATCTTGGTGTGTACAATTACAGACTATGCACTTATTAGTTTCAAAACATTCACTTCTTCAAATGCGCAAGTATTCAGGCTGACCATATCCCCTAAGATGCCAAATAAACATTTAGGGTAAAATTATGTCGAACATCCATTCAATAGTTTGTCATACATCATTCAGTTATACTGAGGTAGTCTGAACCCTAGTTTTCAAAATATATTTGTAGTGGCACTTCTTGTAGATTACCATCCGTAGCCATACACCAAACTACCATTACTATTTTTCAGACATCTTTGCTGTTGCATTTTAGAATGACTCCACAGCACGTTGTTGACAAGGAGGCCATTTTGTTCTGCCACTGATGAAGACCTGGCCAAAGTTCAACACAAAGTGCTTCTGCAGCAAACACACCTGTGGTCCTTTCCTCATTGTCTACCAGAGTTGTTACTTCTGTGATTATCAGTGCAAGTGGGTCAGCCAGCCCAAAGCCAGAGATATAAACACTAATACAACACAAACACAGCCCAAAAGAGACTTCTACAAAAGGACAAGACATCAATGTTTAAAAGAACAGAAGTTTCTGAATCTGCAGTCTCAGTCCATGACCTATTAGACATCAGATTAGAAATGAATCTGAACATAAGTTTAGTTTTAAAAGTGCCTTTAGGTGGATCACTGTTTTGCTGTTGGAGATTCTTAATAATGACAAACAATACTGTACGTCAGCTGCGGAGTCACAGTTTTAGCCACACGTATAATTTAATTTGGTTATAAAAAACACAGTTAAATATAATGAGAGCAGATAAGTATAGTTTTGCCAACTAGTCATGGAAAATACTGCTTTAAAATATGCAAATATGACATTATGTCAAGAAAACTGTTATTTTAATCCTGTTTTTAATTTCAATTTCAGGAGAAAAATGTTACTCTAAGTTATAATTCAGCAGTGCAACAAAATCAGTCCAAGCAAGGCTGAATGTAAGACACTAATACACAGGAGCTGCACTGACAGATAAAATGTTCTTTAGTTGTCCCCAAAAATGTAGAAATTACTGGTCCATGCGATAAAGATACAAATCTAAACTTACTTGTTGCTGCTCTCCTGGCGGACTCCAGCCTTGTCTGTCCTGGTGTGGGTTGTGCTTTACGTTGTGATTTATGCCGAGCTTTTAATTTAGCTGGTGATGCTCTTGGCGCTGGTGAAGCATCCCTTAGTATGGCCTCTCTGTACTCTCGCTCCTACACACACAGAGTCATCGTTTAGTAAACTAGAACAAAGGTCTCTACACTCACAAGTAAACAGATGGCTTTACAGAGATTAGTGATAGTATTGCAATTTAAGTAAAACACTGGAGTTGTGTTAACACACCTAGAATGAGGTACAGTTTACATTTTTATAGTTAAATATTGAAGAAATCTTTACAAAATTTTTACTGCACTGTTGTGCAAATACATTATAATGTTGTATGTATAAGTACACAGGCGGATGTGATTGCAAGTTTTTCCTTATATCTCAGTGGTGTGATTTTTAAAAAAAATATTCCTTTCATGATTATCTAAATTGATAAGTGTATTTTTGTTAATTTCCTTAATTTTCACAGTAAGGAAAGTAAAGAGCCATAATAAAAATAACCACAAAATTATAGATCCAGTAGACACAAAAGGCACATATATTCCATATATTTAAATAACTCCCATTTCTTCATAAAAGAGTGTTTTTTTTAAAGAATTTACAATTGTAAAAAATATTTCTAGGACTGTAACTTTTCTGGGTTATTCATCTGATTAAATCATTATCATATAAACACAAAGGTCTGTAGCCCATGTGTCCTTGTGCAGTATTGTGCTCATCACATTTGCCTGACATGTAAAAGATCCCCAATTTGTATCTGGGAGGAAACACAGGTCCAGCCTTAGGGATCACAAGCCAGTGTACTCCTCATGCTGGTCTAAGCCCGGATAAATCCATCCACTGTGGCAACCACTTGGGAAAAAGGGAGCAGCTGAAAGTACCTACCCCATCAATAGGTTTTAGCTGATGTCTGATTCATTCAATTTGACACTTGACTCCCTGGTCCCATCTGTCTTTAAAATTTTCTACTCTCAAATATGATTAAATACAAACAAACAAAAATGGGTAGGGAACCAACATAGCCTTTATTTTTGTTCAATAGATCCTGGATGTAGGAGGTATAAAGTCATACTGATCATTTTACAGTTTGTCCTTCAAGATGGCAAGGAACTCTCCTTAATGTACTCATACTGTACTAGAATAGAATAGAACTGTACTTATATTGATCACTTACAGCCTCCCGAGCTTTAAGGCGCACCTTATCCAGTTCTTTCCGTTCTTTTTCTTCATATCTTTTCAACTCCTCCTCATAGGCCTTACCCTCCAGATACTGAAAGAAAGAGGGAGACAGTAATTTAGTTTTCTAAGCAGAGGACACACTGATAGAGTCAGCAGCAAAATTAATATACATACATAAAAAATAGTTGTGGTATAAATGATCATTGCAAGAAAGAAAAAGAAATCTCTAGGGACCAATGCTTGACCCAAAACCCTCCCAGCTATGTTTTATCGTATAAAAACTTGCATGCGGTAGTTATAATTTGCTTTATTTGGTGACAATTTTTGTACTTACTTACTTCCTTTAAAATCATAAAATAGGAGAGACCTTTTTTCAGTCACTGCTTGTATCAGAGAAAATTTATATTCAAAATAAAAAAATTTGGCACATATCAAGTTTCAGGATACTGTTAATCTTTACATCCATGCAAAAAAAGGGGTATGCAAATTAAGACAGGTACGTTGTTAATACCACATTATACATTACAAGAAATGGTTTCTAGCAACAGTGCAACAGAAATTTTATCTCAGAGCTAAAGCTAACATAATTTTCAGGATAGTGTATAGGTAGGAAATAACATTCTTCAGTTTTAAAGATGCAAAGACAGTAAACAGTTTTTGCATTATTTCAACTGTATTCATTTTCATTATTCAAAGGCAGTTGAATACTAGTTTTATGCACTAAACTTGGTCTTGACTGTCCTTAAACTACTTTTAAAATCCTCACAGTCCGACATCAGTGTAGCGTTAAATTGATCATTTAAGCTTCTCGCAAACTGCCACTAATTGTCGGGGAATCCACTGGCAAATAATATGCCATATAGATATACAGAGAACTTAAACTCTTGTATCTTTAACATATTTACATGTAATATTCAGTACACTACTAGTAATAGAAGCATCAGTGACTGTGTTAATACCTTGCTATGTTTTCTTTGAGATGATCTCTGGCGTAGCTCTCCTTGCCTTGAACTATCAGACACTGTGAGGCTGGATTGTCTTCCATCATCTAAGCTCAGGGCCTCTGCCATGGCATCCTCCAGCTGTCCCTGCAGGGAGCGATGGACTCGTGGAGGGGATGGAGATAAGGAGCGTGTCCGGTGGGTAGATTCAGGACCAGATGCTCCTGAAACTATTAAATGTTGTGATATTTATAATTGACCCATTTTATTAATTTTCATGAGATCCCAAATGGTTAAGATAATAAAAACTTTTGCAGACTACAAGGTACATTTCACAACTACAACTCCTTACAGCTCTGTCTTCATGAGGGATACACATCAAGTATTTAATACACATTAGGTCTGCTCAATCAATGAGATGTGGTAAAAATTAGTATTAAAACTTGTGGTTTATGTTTGTAGTTTGCTGTGAATGGGCTAAAGAACAACAACAGTTTGTGCTCTCCCAAAAAGAAATGTGTTCATTTTTTAGCTAGAATGTATGCATACCTAAGTGCTGCCTGGAAGTCCTGCGACACTCCATGATGCTGTCACTGTGATGAGACTGCTTGTCCTCTTCTCTGACCTCACTGGACTCTCCACTTTCACCCAAAACTCGTTTAAGCATCTACAGTAGATACACACAACACAGGTTCAAGGGATATTGTACAAATGCATAAATGCCACAACTGAACAAGACAAAGTACTGTAACCAGGACTCGAAAATAGTGATGTGACTGGGTGAATGATTATTTTGTTGTGACCTAACTAACCTCTCTGATCTACTACATGCAAACATACCTGATCGAGTTCCTCCAGTCGATGGGAGAGGTTTTCAGATATCTCATGCAACTCTTCTTCTGCCTGCTTGTTCCTTTTTCTGCGATAAGACAGAGGGTCTTCAAATCCCTCCTGTGGTGTCTTGATACTGCTTAGACAGGCAAAACCAGACAGCATACAGCAGACATAGTTAGGCAATCAAAAATAACTTTGACTACACTGTCCCCACATAAGATAATAAAGGGTTTGATGATATTTTAGCTAGATATTGTTCTCTGTAGCTCTCTAGAGGTGAGTCATAGTCTTACCATAGGGCAGGTCTAACTCTGTAACCTGTCCTGTCTTTTAATCTTTGTGTATAATTCAGATCCTCCTCATCTTCCTCATCCTCTTCAGTATCTGGTGGAGAAGGGGTGGTTGGTGTCATCCCATCTTGCAAGGTGAGGAAGAGCACATCTGGCTGGGTTCGGAATAAAACCCTCCTGGGACCTCCGTTTGTTGGCTGATGAAGAAAAAGTGTTTAACTGACTTAATGAACATTACTGTACACGCTATTTAATCATCTAGTGCCACTATTTTTTAAAAGACTGAATAGCACAGAGGATTGAAACTATGGACCGTTTACAAGTAGTAACCAAACATTTACGTAACAATGGCCAAAGAACGTTTTTATGCATCATTGCTTGCTATAGAACTGGTAGAAACCTTGCTGCTTTCTTACCTCTAGTGTCTCCCTCTCCACTTCTGTTCCAGCTCGTTGCTGGCTGGACAAAGACTTTTCGCTCACTGCTGGAATTGATGTCAAAAACTAAGTAAAACTTCACTTCAACTTCAGCATTCAGTCATACTAATATTTTCTCCAGTTAATCCAGCAATCAGTTATCCCGAGCTAAGACTTAAACCACTTGAAATTTTGCTCTTATTAACTGTGACACTGCATGAGGTTTGACTCACCAAGTGACTGGCAATGGACAGGAGACTGCAGTCCATTGGTTTCAGTTACCAGTTTAGAGGTCTGTGAAAAAGTTGGTGAGAAAGTGAGAGGACAGAGACAGACACTTTTAGACAAAGTTGTGCAGAAGTCACTGAAATGATGATAAAGGTTTAGATTTACTGCTGAAAATAATTTTCAGTTTACAAAGGTCAGTCTTATGAAATAAAAAACCCGACAAGAATTTATCGAACATAAAATTTTGGCTGATAGGTCAAAGAACAAAAATGTAATTTAAAACAAAGATAGAAGAAATATGAACTTTGTGTACTGTGCAATAGAAGCAGGCCATTGATTAAGTAACAACATGTCAGAAACATGTCAGGATCTGTTAGCAGTTTTACAGAGTGCGAGGGTGTGAACTTGGTGCTTCCTGATACCAGTGTCTTCCTTATGAAGTGATGACTCGGTGCAAACTGACTAAAAACATGTAGGAAAATGCTAATGTTTCTTGACATACTATATTACCCTGAATAAAGTGTTACTCAAGTACAAGGGACAGTCAGCAGACATTCAAAAGACAAATATCATTTACAGCATATGGCTAAAGGTTAAGTAACTTCATATTGTTTTGAAAGCGACGGAGAGGCTAAGTCAGATTAAGCTCATCCTTCCTGCATTTGAATTCCAGTCACTAAAATAGGAAGTGTGTGTGAGAGTGAAAGTCTAGAGTATTAACATATCACACTGGGCGTAAAACTTCATGATAAAGTTTGCATAGCTGACAGAGAACACACAAAAAAAATCAGCCTTATCATATTTTATACAAGGGTACCTCTGTAGTGATCACAGTGGTTTCCTCCTCTGTGTGCTGTTCTTTGAGGCCAGTAGCTGTGGGGAGCTGGCTGGATGACTGAGGGCCTATAATGGGACTGTGGGGGGTATTGGATTGGTTCGGTGGCTGCAGCGGGATGGCAGAGTGTATTGGTTCAGTCTGTGGAGTCTCCCCATTGACCACGGGACCAGAGTTGGTGACTGCATCTGAGGTTTGGGGATAGACAGCCAGTCCTTGCATTGAAAAAAATAGATTTGTCACTGAAAAAAGATTTTAGCGTCTTTGATATTGATAAATTAATGAAAAATTGGTATGCTCTATGTAAATAAAGTTATGCCCTTTTGACCCCATTCATTGCTGAACTGTCTCAAATTTCCAGTAAAGCCACACAGCAGGCTAAGTAGTTAAGTAACAACTCTATACTAGGCAAATAGACTAGGATCTTCAATAAGTGCTCTGTGTCACCTAAAATATTTTAAACAAAAAAAATCCTCTACTAAGACAATATGAATTCTAGATGCATAATAATGTGACACTGCTCACAACACAACTGGAAATCAGAGGACAATCTCATGGGTTACACTCTATACATAAAGAAATTAAAGCATTTACCCAAAAACAACTATTGTGACTGAGGGAATCAAAGATGGAGCATGTTGTACCTTCTTGTTTGTCTATAAATGTGCGTGCAGATACGCCCAGGCCAATGAGCTCACTGGCTGATCCCACCTCCTCAGCATTCCAGGAATGAAGGGATTGTTTACTGGACTGGATGTCAGATCTGAATGACAAGAAAATAATATAATATATGACAAGTTCTCACTCTATTATATCAAATTACTGAGTGTTTAACTTTGATAATGCTGCTCTGTATTTATCAAAGAGTAACTGCACATCTCCTGAGATTATTGGTGTGGTAAGGTGATAACTTACTAGTACAAATTGCTACCAAATTCAGCTGTGGCACAAAAGATATAAAATAATTCAAATTAACTTAAAATATCAGTTATGTATGTTATTAATATCAAAGCTTGGATTGTAGAGCATCACTCAAACACCGGCACTATCTTGAAATCCATTTTTACAGTATCAATGCTTGTTATTACTGTAAGTGCATTCAAAACATAAAAATGAACAGCTTTGAAGAAAACTGACAAAAGCAGTGCCATAGGTAGTATCCAAAAAAGTAATATTCAAACATCTGTTTGGTATCTTTTTTCTATTACTAAATCCATTAATCCTTTTAATACTGTATTTACACTTCTGAAAGGAGATTGTTGTGTCAACAGGACATACAACAGGATCTGCACTAAAGCTGACTGACTGTGATCTGAGTCATCAGTATCAAACTTGACTGTCAGCAGTGTTTGGGTTAATGGGAGAGCTCTGCCCAAATAGAAGAGATGTTATTCTTTTCTTTTGTACTGAGACTTGTTTAAACTCTACCAAGCATTTCCTCTTTTTCTGGTCTTCAATATAAAGTCTTTCATAATTAGGTCAAATTTACAAACATGTTTGAGTCTGGGGTGTGAGTCAAGTGCCGTCACAAAGTGCTTTGTTTGTAATACAATTGTAACTTTTTCCCTCATTAGTATACAGGACAGTATATAATGACAGAAAAGTGGGAAGTGAGGGTGGGTGACATGCAGGAAATAGTTTGGGGTGGACTCGAACCCAGGCCCCTGCAGGAGGACCAGGGCCTCTGGAACATGGGTCACCTACTCAACCAGGGGCACTATTGTGGAGCCCCCAAAATTAGTAAAATTCAAGACAAAAAAAATCAATAATTAGAATTAATTAATTATCAATTAACTGAAGCAATCCCACACTGTATACTGACAACAAACAAAACAAATATAGCTAAACCAAAAAAAAGAATAATATTCTAACCTAGAGAAATGTAAACACAACATTAGAGCAAAAAGTATACATAGTTTCACCTGGTGATCTCCGGAGAGTTTGGTCAAACCACAGCAGAAAGGAAAAGTTAATACCCTCATAAAAACATATATATACGTAAATAATTAGTTTCAAATGTAACTTTACCTTTGAATACAAAGAAAAAACTGTTCATCTTAAGGTCACCCCTTGTTTCTTAGTGTTTTTTGAGTATATGCAGTACAACTAGTAGAAGCACTTACCCTTCACTGGATGACAAGGATGCCACCTCCAGTTTTGTCTCCTTCTGCTCTGTGGCCTCGCAACTTGGCGGCTCTTTGTTTTCATCAGGTACATCCTCACTGAGACTACCATTCTGCTCCTCTAAAAAACATAAATACCACAAACAACAGAGATGTACAAACAGAAAAGTTACTAACTCCAAAAAGAAAACAAAAGTATGTGTCATAACTTCCATAGAACTTTAAAGAAGAACAAACATATTTGATTCAACAAAAGAAACAAACTCCCTCATGAAATGTCACTTATAACTTTTAAATGTTATAAGACATGTCTAACAAACATCAAAAAAGTAGAAATGTGACTTATAATCAACAATAATAACATAGCATTCAAAAACATCCTAGTTTTTTTTTGGATGCTTACATTATTTTACTTTGCACACAGAAACAAAATTATTCCACGAAAATCAAAAATTACCATTGTCAAAATTATTAGCCTCCCTAAAAACTGACCTTTTTTGTTGAGCCATAGCACAAATTGTGAATATAACTTTGTACTGCTCAAAGCTTGCAAAATAAAGTTAAAGCTGAGGGTTATCTTTCAGTGTACACACAGTATAAAAATTCAGAAGGGTTTGAGCTGTCACTTGAGAAAGCATCAAGCCAAAAACACAAGAAATCAATTTAGACTTGAGAAAAAGTTGATACTCACAAAACAGGACAAGAATATATAAAGTTACCCCAGTGTTTTCAAGTGTCAAGAACTGAAGTGAGAAGTATCATCAGGAAATTCAAAGAGAGCCACACAGTACAGAACAAGCCTGGCAGAGGTAGGAAGCGAGAGATTTTAAAATCTCTGGAAAGAAAACTAGTGACAGATGCATCTAAAGACCCCAGAACAATTGTCAAGACACTAGTTAATAACTTCTCCAAGTCAGGAATTGTAGTATCAAAGAAGACAATCACTAGAGTCCTGCACAGGAATGGGCTGTGAGGTTGCATACCAAGAAAAACTACACTTCTGCAGAAGAGACACCTTCACCCAAGGACAAACTGGAGAAAGATTATGCATACTGGAAGTGGGTATGTTGGTCACATGAGGCGAAACTAGAGCTCTTTGGCCACAGAGATGTCGCTTATATTTGAAAAAAGAAGGGAGAGTTGTATAACCCAAAGAACACCATCCCCACAGTGAAACACAGTGGTGGAAGTATTATGCTGTGGGGATATTTCAGTGTGTCTGTAACTGAGAATCTATTCAAGGTGAAAGGGATCAAGTAGAAAGAAAGATATATGACGATTTTGAAGGAAAACCTCAAGCAGTCAGAAGCAAAACTGGGTCTGGAACGTCACTTTGTCTGCCAACATGACAACGACCCAAAACATATGTCGATCCAGGTGAAGAATTACCTCCAGAAGACCAAAGTGAACATTATTGACTGGCCTACACAAAACCCTGACTTGGATTCCACTGAAAATCTGTGGGGTGAGCTGAAGACCAAGGTCCATGCTGGGTGATCATCAAATCTGGACGAGTTTGAGAGATTCACCCAAGAAGGATGGGCTGGGATTCCTCAGGATACTTGTCTGAGACTTGTTAAAAACTATAACTAATGACTGCAGGCTATTATCCAGCAAAACACATATACAACTGACTATCAGCATGTGTGTGTGCGTGTTTGGGTTGGGGTTTGGGGCACTAATAATTCTGACCATGGTAAATTTTGTTTTTTTGTGAAATAAGATTGTTTCTCTGTGCAAAGTAAAATAATTTAAGCATCCAGAATAAAACTAGGATCTTTAGAAATGCTTTGCTAGAAATTCATTGCTCTATTAAAAAGCACTTGGTAAAATTTTGAGGAAACCTTTAAATTTCATAAGGGAACTAATAAATTTTGTCCTTATCTATATATTTATAATGTCCTTTGAAAATAAAGGTGTCTCTCATGTTATGGTAATATGAGGAAAGTGAAGAAATTTATCTTCTCACCACCATTCTGTGAATCCTCATTTATTTCCTCATTGAGATATTCCAGGAGACCATCAAAGATTTCCAGGAGGTTCTTGATAGATTCTTTGTCTCCTCTAACAACATTTTCTCCTGAAAATGCAAATTCAATCTCAGCTTTACATTTTTAAAATATCTTATGTTTCTGTAAAACCCTTCAAGACATACATGCACTTTTCAACCATCTCAAGATGATCTAAGTTAAAGTTATGAAGGCCTGAAACAATCAGTTTCTCTTCTCTAATACAAGGACATCTAAAATTTTACACCTACATTTTTGACTCAATATTAATACAAGTGAAAGTTTTCCCCATACCTGTAATGTGTGAGAGGCTGACCTGAAGGTAATCCAAAGACAGAGAATCAATCACAGACTGGACATTGTGAACATCGTCCTCTTGACTACATGGTACTGCAATATAATCTAAACACATAAAAAACATATGAGAATAACCAAAGCCTGTATGCATGAGACCTGTGAAATGCGTGCTCATGTGCAACACTCCCACACTTCTTGTACTCTTTGGGCCTCCCTTCCTGTACTTAACAAAGGAAATAGCTCAGGGATCTTTAAAGTCTGGTAGTGGCATGTTTGGTTGTTTGAATGGTTTCAAGCATGTAAATGCTGCTAAATTTACAGGCTCAAAAAAGAGTAGGATGAAGTATAACCTTATTTAATCCTACCCCTTCTGTTGCTAAATAAGACTTATAACCTAAATATCTATGTACATGTACTGTATTCCCATGTACACACACATATGCATAACTACACATATACACAGATTAATAATACAATACACAATTCATAAACCAAAACAATCTACTTTTTACACCCAGCTGTACACCCTAAGATTAACACCCCTCTACATCCCTTGTGAAAATAAAATCTTTATTCTTTTGGCTGCTCCCTTGTATTCTCCTCAAGGGGTCACCAAAGGCGGCCAACGTGCATTAATCTGCATTGGTATCTTTACATTTGTTTTAAAACATGTTAATACATTGTTTTAAATCCACCCTTAGACTGCTCCACAATTTTACTTCCCACATGCATATACAAAAACTCCTAGTTGTCCGAATGCTGTGCCTCTTTAGATTTAATGTAGCCCTTAAATTTCTGCCCCCCTCTCTATCACAAAAAAGTCTCTGAATACCTTCTGGCAGCAGATTGTTCCTCACTTTATACATTGTTTGTGCTGTTTTAAATTGTACAAGGTGAAAGAATTTAAACATTTCTGACTGGGGAAAAAAGTGATCAGGTGTGTTGACAAAATCCAATATTGTGTACAATTCTTACAACCCTTTTCTGCAGAATATATAATGGTAGTAATGAACTTTTACAAGTATTTCCCCACACCTCCACATAGTAGCTCAAATAAGGTAGCACCAAAGAACAGTAAAGAATGAGACATGATTTCTTATTTAGCACATACTTTGCTTTAGACAAGACTGAAATGTTTTTAGGCAGTTTGTTTTGAATATATTCAGTATGAGATTTCCAGCAAATTTGATCATACATCATCACACACAGGAATTCAATTTCATGCACTCTTTCAATGTTGATACCCTCTATCTGTAACCGTACTCACCTATTAGTTTTACAGTTACCACATATCATGATTTTTGTTTTATTCAGTTCTGGAGATAAATTATTTTTCTCAAACCATTTTTTATTTTACTAATTTTTGGGGTGTTCATTTCAAAAGTTGCTATAAGTTCTCACCTGAACCCAGTATTTTTGTATCATAAGCAAATAAGACAAATTTCAATAAGTCAATAAAATGCGTTACATATATAATTAATGCACAATAAATAATTTTGGCTCCAACACTAACCTCTAGGGAATACCACACACAATGTCCAAACATTCAGTCATAGTCTCCTATCATCACAAACTGTTGTCTATTTTTAAAATAACTTCTCTCCCGATCCAAAATCATTCCTCTTATCCCATATCTTTCCAATTTATTTAATAATATTTCATGATTAAAAGTATACATTTTTTAGATCTAGAAATACTCCAACTGTAATTGGTTTTTTTATGTAGAATTTAAGTGTTCAGGCTAAAACCTGTGTTTGTTCCCTGTCATCTATTACTTGGATGATGACACATTTCAAGGTCTTAAGATACTAATTTTATCATTGCAATACATGAAGCAAGCCATAAACGCAAAACTGGAGTCAGAAAATATTTGGCATTTTTGCTCAAAACCGCCCCTCCACCAAAGTCATAAAAGTTGAGTACTATTTTTCTACTCATCAACAGACCAGGGGTGTTGACATCTGTTAGATCTATAACTTCCTCTTACCTGGAACTTTCTCCCCCAGTATGTTTTCATAGAAGGCAATGAAAACATCTGCATTACAATCTGTCAGTTTCCTCAGCCTCAAGTTTATGTGACACTTGCTGAGAAGATCATTTGCCACATCAACCCAATCTGTAGGGGAAAAAAAAGAAATTCAGATTTATTTATTTAACAGCAAAGGGGAACATTTTAAATATAATTCTCTAAAGTATTCCTAGAGAATAAAGAAAGATGTAAGG
The DNA here is from genome assembly GCA_015106775.1 of Etroplus canarensis. Taxonomy (NCBI): domain Eukaryota; kingdom Metazoa; phylum Chordata; class Actinopteri; order Cichliformes; family Cichlidae; genus Etroplus; species Etroplus canarensis. The sequence continues at coordinate 7,632 of VUQH01090310.1, read as the reverse complement.
GAAAGTTAAAGCAGCAGCAAAACCCTGCATCCTTATCATCACATAATGCCATCTTCTTCTTTTGCTGCTCCCTTTTGGGGTTACCACAGCAGATTACCTTTCTCCAGCTCACTTTGAATCCTCTTCTGTCACACCAACCCTTTGCATATCCTCCTTCACTTCATCCATGAACATTCTCTGTGGTCTTCCTCTTCTCCTCCTCCCTGGCAGCTTCATCTTCAATATCCTTTGTCCAATATATCCACTATCCCTCCAAGCCATTTCAGCCTTGCCTCTCTTACTTTGTCTCAAAAACCACTCAACCTCAGCTTTCCCTCCGATCTACTCATTTCTAATCCTGTCCATTCCCAGTGAAATGCTCAGCAGGTCTCACTACCGTCTTGCAATCCTTCCTTTTCACTCTTGCTGCTATCCTTCTTTAACTTTCTTGTGCGCTGTCTGTTCCCTTGACTGGTTTACCCCAGGTATTTAAACTCATCCACCTTTACTACCTCTACTCCCTGCACTTCACCATTCCACCTGCCTCCCTCTCACTAACACACGTGTTCTGTACTGACTTTCATTCATCTTCTCTCCAGTAGATACGTTCACCTACTACAGATCACAATTTTATCTGAGAACATCACAGTCCACACAGTTTCCTGCCTGACCTCATCTGCCAACCTGTCCACCATTCCTGCAAACAAGAAGGAGCTCAGAGCTGATCTCTGATGTATTCCCACCCCCATCTTGAACTCATCTGTCACTCCCACTGTACACATCATCACTGTCCTCATACATGTCTTGCACCACCCTCACATACTTCTCTGCCACTCCTGACTTCCTCATACAATAACACAGTTCCTGTCTTGGAACCCTATCATTTGCTTCCTCTAGAGCCAAAAAGACAGTGCAACTTCTTCTGACCTTCTCTATACTTCTCCATCAACACTCTCAAAGCAAACATCTGATCTGTAGTATGAAGCCATGCTGCTGCCCATTGATCGTCACCTAGCTTCAACAGCTCTTCCCCCATCATCATAGTACGGCTCATCACTCAATGTGGTGTAGTCACTTTGATTTTTTAATCAGTATAGCATGTAAGAAGAATTAATGAACTTTCGTCTTACTAAAGTTGATTACATTTGCTGCGCTTTTATCACCAATCAGATGCAGAGTCCCTGTTAAGGTTGAATAATGGCTACCCGGCAAACTTAGGTTAGAGCGCGGGTAGTCTACCTGTACGTGTGGCATACAGTACGTTTTAAATGAACAATGCCAGTTGCTGTGTTTTGAGATAAAATGAAGTTACGATCTAAAACTGTCAGTCTCGTTTTGTCAACTTTTGCGTTTTAATGCAACTTTGCCGGTTGAGCCAACTCAAAAGTAGCTAGCTACGATTGCTAATGTTTGCTAACACAAACATGGACGTTTGAAGAAAGAAGGTGAGCCCAAATATTTAGCCATGTAGTTATCTCAAAGATATATGGACGTACAGTTTATCCTATGCCCAATGACAATTAGAAAGCGACAACTTTAACCCGGCAGCCAGCGTTAGCTGTAGGTCAGTGTTACGCGTCGTTAGCTTTCCTAGGTTGCCTCACCTCTCTCTCCCTCCTGGGTTCCCATGAAACAGCGGTTTGCAGGACGCAGGTGGAGCTCAAAAACAACAGACTATCTGTAAAAAAAAAAAAACCCTAACGGCCGGCACTGAGCACTAGGATCGGTTTTGCTGTGGTTTTCGATAACAGGGAAAAGGAACCATCGTTTAAAACTGGTGTCTTGTCTGATTGGACGGTAGCTCACTCTTTGTTTGCGGAAGTGCCTTTCGATTGGTACCTACCGCCCTCTACTGGTACCACACGAAGGTACTCCAACTTCTACAGTTAATAAAACAACTTCTTCTTCTTCTTCCGGCTGCTCCCGTTAGGGGTCGCCACAGCGGATCATCCGCCTCCATCTCATCCTATCCCTTGCATCCTCTTCCCTCACACCAACCCTCTGCATGTCCTCCTTCACTACATCCATGAATCTTCTCTGTGGTCTTCCTCTTCTCCTCCTGCCTGGCAGCTCCATCCTCAACATCCTTTGTCCATTATATCCACTATCCCTCTTCTGAATACGTCCAGACCATCTCAGCCTTGCCTCTCTGACTTTGTCTCCAAACTTTTCAACCTGAGCTGTCCCTCTGGTTGAGAAGTTTGGAGACAAAGTGTAAAACAACAATAAATCCGTTTTCATTTTATCCTTTTGTCTTTCATTTTTTAATAACTTGTTTAAACCGACTCAGCTGTTGCAAATCTTAACATCCAGATTTCCATACAAGTCATAGACTGTATGAACGCTGAGAAAAAAAGGTTAAAAAATAAGTTTCATGATCTGTAGTAAGAGTAGGGAGCAGGTCAAAGAGAGCCTGGAGACGTGGAGGTATGCACTGGAGAGAAGAGGAATGGAAGTCAGTAGGACCAAGACAGAATACATGTGTGCGAATGAGAGTGAAGCAGGTAGAATGGTGACGGTGGATGAGTTTAAATACCTGGGACAAGAAGACAAGATGTGCAGCTGAATATGGCAGAGTTAAAAATGCTGAGATTTTCACTGGGAGTGACCAGGATGGACAGGATCAGAAATGAATACATCAGAGGGACAGTTAAGATTGGGTAGTTTGGAGATAAAAAGAAAACAGGCAAGACTGAAATGGTTTGGACATGTGCAGTGGAAGGAGAGTGGATATATTGTACAAAGGATGTTGAAGATGGAGCTGCCAGGCAGGAAGCGATGAGGAAGACCACGGAGAAGGGTCATGGATGTCGTGAAGGAGGACATGCAGAGGGCTGATGTGACAGAAGAGGATTATCTGCCATGATGACCTGTAAAGGGAGCAGCCAAAAGAAAAGAAGAATACGACATAACACCAACTCATGCACCGTCATACACGAACTACACCACTGAGCATTCGTTACAGCCATCCTAAAACATAAAAATGTGTATTTCAGGTCTCTACTAATGTAACAAAAATACACTTTAAACTGTTTCCCTTCAAGTGATCGCAAATTAAAAGCCATAGTAAGAATACAGCTACATTTATGATATACTCATTCACCTTTAAAAAGCCCACACATCATGTGTAATGCATATATTAGACTATAACTACAAAGTGAATAACTTTAATAATAACAATGCAATGTTCTGCAGGGGAAAAATGGAGATGAGCATTCCTATATATGTGACTTTGACATCTTCCACCCCAGGGGCGTTTCCAAGATTTTTAAAATGGGGTCAGGGAGATTCAACAACCACTCAGGTGGTGCTTAATGGGAAATCAGAAAAGGCTGTCAGAAAAACAACGTCTCACACATCCTTTTTTACAGTCTGCAAAGTAAAGTACCTGTAAAGGGAAAAGTAGAGAGTGGCCCAAACCTCTGTGAAGTACACGAGGAAGCATACATCTTATGAAACTTACATATTTATTGTTTTCTGTCTATCATCTAAACCAATGGCTTTTACTGCATGTAATGTTATTTAGCATATACATTTATGTCAGACCGAACAGAACCTACCCAGATTACATAGATAAACGTGCCGGAGCTGCTTCAACGGCATGAAGTGGACTGCAATATTTGGCAGGTGGTTTTAATTTTATGGCAGATCAGTATATACGAGTTTAATTGGCCCTCTTCATACAGTATGATTTGGCTTTAGTTACCACAAGCATTGTCATTAACCACAAGTAAGTTCTTTTTAAGTGTACCACCCTGACAGTAAGACATCAATCACAATATGACCCTGAAACTGAAGCACCTAAATGATTAATTTGATAATTACCATTGTCCATTCTACATGACAAGCACATTACAGAACAGTAGCCAGTAGCAAGTTTATTTGTATAATACATTTCAACAACACGGTATACATATGCATTCCCCCCGGGATTAATAAAGTATTCTGATTCTGATAACATATAAAATACAGAAAAGCAACATGAGTTAGCTAATATATGAGCAATCAGACAGAAACAATGGTGTTATATTAACTGGAAAAAAGCACTTAATCCAACACAGACCCTTTGTACAGCATAGATAAAATGCTGGAGTCATTTTAATTCCTTAACATAAGCCTCTGGATTTTGCTTTAAGACAAATAACCAAACAAACTGAAGATACATTTAACAACTAAAACATAAATGCCAAACAGAGAACATGATCCTTTTGAATCCCTTGAGGGACACTAAAAAAGCTGCCAGCTATATTAAAAACCCAAGTTATAATTAATATTGTGTAGAGAAAACTGTCAAGTTTTCCATCAGCATGTAATAATAAAAAATTATAACTTGTAAAGTCCCGTGTGGTCTGTATTTTGGAAAATATACTAAATGTGTTGTACAATAAAGTTTCTTTATATAGGTAGGAGTTTTATTGCCAAACCACTAATTTCACACTTGATAACTTATGAAATTTTAAAAAAGTTTGTCGGAGACAACTAGCTCCTACATGAGGTGTGAAGTTGTTTTTTTTAAAGTCAAGAATAAACAGAAGAGGTGTTGATTAAAAGGTCATTTGGGCACTTGTGCATAATATCTACGTTGCAGAGCTGTCACGAATATCACCTGTAAATCTGTGTTTCCGAGGTGTTAATATAGCAACATGAGCACAGCAACAGAGACTGTGGTATCTCAGGTTTTCATATGAGAAATACAGTGCATGCTGTACTGTCAAGGTTACAGCTTTGTAGCCAAATACAGTAAGTAATGATATGTGCGTTATGTTGCAATTCACTAACACCAACAAATGTTTAAATATTCTTCTGTCTTATTTTGATGATGCACATCTCATGTGCAAGGTACTTTTGGCTTCTCCTTTTCTACCCAAAAGGTTGCCACGCTGGCATAACTGACCTATTTATCCAGGATTGGGACTGGCTTGTGGCCCGTGAATCATCATAATCTCTTCACTTACGTTTTTAACATATATATTTTGATATTGTATCAGAAGTGCCTGAGAACTGAGAGGCATTTAAATACTTTGTTTCTCTAAAGGTTTTCTTCACAGATTACAATTAGTTCAAACATCAGATAAGCTACATGTAGGCAACGAGCAAAGTTTTATGTTTCAGTTTCCTAATCAGTTTCTTAATGCTTGTAAATAATGATTGTTTACTATTGTACACAGTTACATAGTTACAATTTTTTATGCTGTAATTTTTTTATGCTTGAAACATAAATTTGGCTCTGCCATATTTACATTAAAATAAGCACAGAATTTAGAAGTGTTATATGAAAGATGGATTACCAGCATTTATAACTGCATTGATACTGAACAGTATTTTATAATAGCCTGTAACACTTTGCCCTGTTAAAACCAAATTTTTTTTACCACAATTTTTAATTCATTCAAAATACAGAAAGAGAATTTAACTTCAAATACAGTAGAATAAAAAGTCTCATTTATTGTTACTGCACTGTTTAGATTTGAAGTATTTTAATGACTGCAACAGCTAGTGAAATCCTGCTCATGATTTAGTAAAACCCATAAAAAGAGGGACATCATGTCAAATTTAAACTTTTATGGATTTTCATCAAGATACTCTACAGTGCCTTTTTAGAGACAAAGTTTCAGTGTTCTTTCCCTATTGAGTTGAAGAGCTGGTGTAAAAAACCCCCACCAAAACAGCAAAATATTAATTTGAAAAAGGTCTGGCCACAACCTAGCGAATCTAAGGTTTTCCGTATGAATGGCTTATGTGAAAATGAGTACTAATAAAAAGGCTCTGTCAAGGCAAAATGCCCACATGTTTGTATCTATATATAAAGGTGAGCCACTTATCAAATACTAGTCTAGTGGGTTTAGATGGTTAATTACAGATCCACCATATTTTCACAGATCCAAAAGTTTTTACTTTTACACTGTGTGTCATTCCAGCTGTTTTCATCTTCATTGACCTTTATTTAACCACAGTCTTCATCTGTGCCTCCAAAGCTGTTGGGCTCCCCACTGTGCCAGTATCTGAAAC
>VUQH01090309.1:3441-14977 GCA_015106775.1 Etroplus canarensis | reverse complement strand
GATATTGGGGCTAACATCGCCCCGGTCACCGTGCAGCCGGACCTGCCGGTGTACACGAACCTGAACAGTTTCGGCAGTGGGCCGCTGGGAACCACTGTCAACTACACCACGGACACAGTCCCTTTCCCGCCTCCTCCGTCGCATCATTTGGGGGCCGCCCCGCCGCAGCCAGAGCCTTCCCGGGTCCAGCCGCTAAAGGAGGAGCCTCAGACGGTCCCCGACGTTCAGAGCTTCGGCGAGAGTCCGCCGCTGTCTCCAATCGACATGGACAATCAGGAGCGCATCAAAGCCGAGAGGAAGAGGCTCAGAAACCGCATCGCAGCCTCCAAGTGTCGGAGGCGCAAACTGGAGCGGATCTCCAGGCTGGAAGACAAGGTGAAAACGCTGAAAACCCAGAACACCGACCTGGCCTCGACGGCGAGCCTGCTGAGGGAGCAAGTGGCCCAGCTGAAAGAGAAAGTCCTCACCCACGTCAACAGCGGCTGCCAGCTGTTGCCACACGAAGTTCAAGTGCACTAGTCGGCAGGACAGGTCAGCTGTTGGGCTACTGACCAGCAAATAAACTCCACGGACTCTGTTAATGCTGGGGTTTCTGTATGTATTGTAGCCCAGATGTGTGCCGTTCCATGCAGGGACGAATGCCAGGCCACGTAGGCCCAAATTCTACATTCATAATCGGCTGTTTTAAAATAGCTTTTATGATTGGTAACATGTAAACACACCTGGCAGAAAACATATGAACTTGATGGATGAGACTCCGGTGCTGTTATCGGCCAGCAGCAAGACAAGCTGCATTTGTACTGTATTTGTATTTGTATGCATTTGCATTTGTTCACAATCGCCCCCGCTTTGGTGGACAGAACAAATCGATATAAACTATTTGATTTTAAAATAGAATTTGGTGTATTTATTTTAGGCCGAAATGAAGTGCATTTGCCTTTACTGTATTCTAAATAACTAATCTTGTTTTACCTCCTATGTTTGTTTACTGGTGAACAAGGCAGCTTTAAACTGCCAGTATTTTCAATGAAATGATGCCGTAGGCTTTCCTAATGGGAGAAAGAGTCATATATGAGTGTTTACTGTTTATATACAGTCTTTGACAGGACCAAACAGACAGGCAGGCTTTCTGCTGTAATATACACATTTATGATTAAGATATATTCTTAATATATAAGGGAATGGCTGTGAGAAAAATGCAACCACACCCATAAATAATGTGTAAGAGATGGTCTACACATATAGCCTGTATGCTATGTATTTCTGTAGGGAACAATTTGCATGTTGTTGACAAACTCGAATGTTGCCCACAGTTGGGTTCACATGAGCAATTAATCAGTGTTTATTCTCTTTAACCTTTACACTTGTGTATTTGTCTTTTTTCATTCTTTTGTGTCCTTCAGTGTTCTTGTTTTAAATGTGAGGAGTGTAATGTTGCACTGACTGTTGCTATCACCTCTAGCCTGCAGTTATTTGGCTTAATGCAGCTGTGTTCTGAAATAAATGCTGCTGGGCAATAAATACTGTTTCCTCTATATTTTGGTCACTCATTTTTTTTCTTTACCTGCACACTTATGGATTCCAGAGGAGAAAGTGTTAGGGATGAATGTATGATTTAGGCCTACAGGTGAGGTTATGTTCAGTTTCATGTGGGGAAATTGCATTTTAAGTTACATAACAGCACCAGTACAAAACTGGGATCATAACTGATCAGCACTCAGTTAGTACAATGACTGTGAAGCTATGAAGCCACTTATTATTTTCAGTTTATCTCTGAATGTAACTAATTCCCTACTAAGACTGCAATTACAGGTTGCTCTTCAGAATGAACCCAAATTATTAGCCAGTGTTACAATGACACATTTTTGGCAGCATAATTTGTTCTCCTGCAGCTTTCTGCATCAAAGCATCAGACTGGTGTCCTTCTCCCTCTGCTGGTTGTTTGTGAAATTACAAACGCAATAATGGCTTAGAGGGCATTTTGTCAAATACAGTACTGTTAGTTCCATGAGTTGTTGGATAATTACTTTTTCCCTGTGCACAGACAGAGTGGATTTTAAGACAAAAGTTCCAAATGTGACTCAAGTGCAGACTGTCAGATTTAATTTACGGGGTTTAACAAAAAAAAATTGCATCTACTGCTTGGGAATTAGAACCATTTTTATAGTCTCCCATTTTCATATGCTCATTGGTAATAGGAAAATTGGCTGACAAGCAGTTTCATGATCATGTGAGGCCTGATTCCTCATTATCCCATCACAAATCAAGCAGATAAAAGATCTGGAGTTGATTCCAAGTGTTGAAATTCCTTTTGGTAGCCATTCACTGGAACTCTCAGTATGGGTCCAAAGAGATGTTGAAGAAAGTGAAAGAGGCGATCATTAGAATTCTTTACTTGGTTAAGAAAAATTCCTTTACAACATCAAGCCAAGTTAAGAATACTCTTAAGGAATGTGCAGTCAGGAGATGCATTGAGGAATACAAATGCAGAGCAAGGTGCAAACCACTGGTGCTGGAAGGTCAGAACAGGAAGGTCAGATTGGAGTTTTCCAGAAACCATTTAAAAGAGCTTGCCCAATTGTGAAAAAAAGTCTTTGGACAGATGAAACCAAAATTAACTTGCACCAGAACAATAGGAAAAGAAAAGTATGGAGAAGGAAAGGAACAGCTCTGTGGAGGCAATGTTATGGCTGCCAAACAGTTTCATGGCTGCCAATGAATGTGAATATGTTTATTGATGATATGACTGCTGATAGAAGCAGGATGGAGTCTGAAGTGTACAGGGCTGAGAATAAGCCAAATGCTACAAACTGACTGCACTTCACAGTACAAATGGATAATAACCCAAAGCATTCTGCAAAAGCAGCCCAAGCGTTTGTCAAGAGAAAGAAATTCTTCAATTCTTCAACGACCAAGTCAATCACCTGATCTCAACCCAGTAGAGCAGCTTTTCAGTTACTGAAGGCAAAACTGAAGGCAGAGACCCACGAACAAGCAGCAGCTGAAGGTGGCTCCATTAAAGGCTTGCAGAGCCTCACAAGGGAGGAAACAGCATTTGGTTTCAAGCAATCTTAAGGCAGCCATTGACTGAAAGGTTTTCATCCAAGTACTGAAAACAATCATTATATTTAAAATTATGTCAGTATGTCCCATTACTTCTGAGCCTCTGAAAATGGGGACTGTGTCTAAAAATGGCTGTAATTCCTAAACAGTTAATGGAAATCTTTTGTGAAACTGCTTAAATTAGAGCTGAAAGTCTGTGCTTCAATCACATCTTGACCATTTGATTTAAAGTGCACTGTGGTGTGCAGAGGTAAAATTACAAAAAACTGCATCATTTTCCAAAGACTTATGGATCTAACTGTAAATTGTTTTAACCAGTCACCCATTCCACATGGTGATATGATCTTGTATGTTGTCCAGGGGCAAAACTACAAAAAGTATGTCATTGTTCTAAAGCTTAAAGACTTAACTGTAGATACAGCTATGTAGATATATATTTGAACATTAAAATGTGAACATCAGTGGCCCTTCAATGACCTTCTGGCCTAGAACAATGAACTTAAAGCATTTTTCTTTAAATAGGTTTTTAAATTCCCAAGTAGGATGATGTCACATTTGCTACAGTTTGCTTCATGCTGCTGAGACTTTCTTCAGTTTTTTCTGCAAGTAAAAAGTGAAACAGTGACATCCTGAGGATGTTGTGACTTGTAGCAGCCAGACATTTGCAACCAAAATTACAATGTTATGCTAAACACTTTGACTCACAAATTTATCATTCATGATATAAAAATAGCTGATCATTTTAAGTGAGTCTGAATCTTAACCTCAAGTTAAAAATCTATTCTTCCATTATTGAATGTTGAAAAAGTAACACTCATCTTTCCCCAAAGGCAAAAACTCTTCAAAAATCACAGAGAACTGACTGTTAGCAACAGTTTTATTGTTTTACCACAAAGTACAGATAAAAACATCCACAGCATATTCTCTCACTTTAATGGCCCAAACTGAGAAGGATTTGAAGAGGCAGTGATACAAGACCAAATCAATTCACGTTTTTCTGCGTGCTAGTAGAAGATCTACAGTCGGCAACCTCTACTAAGCTTGATGGCATTTGTTTTTGTGTACATACTGTAGAGTGTATTGCTTTGTAGCTGAGTGACACATTCATTCACAAGCAGGCCTAGAAATGAATGCAGATACAGTAAAACATGGCTCTTTTGGGGATTTCAGGTTTTTACTGTCTTTTTTCCTCTTTTTTCCTTGTTTTTTGATGCAAGCCTGAGTCAATACAACACAATCCACACATATGACTCAAAGATACAGTATTTACAGATTGGGTGTATATAGAGAGGAAGACATGTTAGAAAGGAGAACATTTCAAAGTTTGGATTTTATGGGAAAGGAAACAGTCACAACCAGTAAGAAGTAAAATGTATGCAGGATCAAAACCATCTCCTAGGTTTGTTGTCATGTTTGTTAACCAAATCACTATGCCCTTTTCAAACAATAACGCGACTCTGAATGGGGACTCAATTTCTGAAACTTTAATAGAACTGAAGTTACTCCCAGAAATGCCTGTCTAATTCCAGTTTGCTTTAACTGCAGTCAGACACTAACATTATGAAGTCCTTCATTGCTGATTTCTATAGTGCTTTGCCCTCTGAATCTGTAGGTGCCATCCCGTTCATCTTTGTTTTTACTGCCACGTCTAACATGGGTTAACAATAATAAGAGATAATTTTGAAATGATCAGGGCTCACAATATTGCAGTAAACAGAACTTGTTTTATTACTTTTTTAAACTTGTAAAACTGGTCACGCTGTTCATTCTGGCATCCCACAGTAAAAACAATGAGCTGCTTCGTAAGCAATCTTTGGTCAAGGAGAATGAAGGTATACCCAATAAACCAGTTTCAACTGTGAAAACTGTAATAAAACAAATGTGCAAATACCTTCTGAGTATTGAATATTTTGAGTACACTTGGATACCCTAGAACAGAATATTTAACCCCTGCATTGGCTCGAAGTCCCTGGTCAGGCAACAGTGAGCCTTTAGCTGCTTACTTTACTTGAAACAGTGCTGTCCATAATTAACCTGAAGGCTGAGATTACACATAAACAAACAAATAAACTGACATCCACACAAGAGCCTACAATTACCTAGTCAAGATGCTCTGTAATAATCTTACTTTGACTAGTGTTTGTTATTAAGCAAATAAACATGAAGAGTCAGTCTGTAGTTTAAAACATTTTCTTCTATGTCCAGAAAATGTCTCTTAGTCTTTAGAATAATGCAATTAAACACATTCTGCACGTGCAAACTAGATTTAAAATTTAAAATAAATGCCTTCATCCCAAAAGGCTGTTATATGCCACACATGCTACAGTATATCTCATGTTTTCCCTGTCTTGAATCTTATTGTCGTGCTGTACTATGTGCTGGTATGATCTCTCTTAAAGTCTCAACCAGCAAGACAAAAGCTAAGTACTATAGTTGTTAATCAAAATAATTATGAAGTTGATTTATATAGAAAAAAACTATCTTTTTTATGTAGTTCAAATGATTTGGAAACCAAGCCAGCATACTGTTCTTGCCTAGAGGTCAAAAATCTGTGCCAAATAACAATAACAAACTCAGTTCTGGCCCTCTTGGGGATCATCCTAATCTATCCTGATGTTTCCTTTCACTGCCTATGGGCAATATCCAATAAAAAACAAAATACCATAAATATCAAAAAGCAACATTGCTCACATCATCGAAACCCATGTCAACATATTTTAGGGAACAGTGAACAGTTTCAATGATTTGAGGACTTGTGACTTCCAGAACAGCTATTGGGGACGTCAGAAGGTTTTAGCTGTTACATTATTCCAATGTCAGTATTTTACAAAAACAACACTCTCGAGAATTTTCCTTGCCTACTGTAAAATACTTTAATATCAATATGTAGCACAACCGCACAACTATGTTGCATAAAATGCTTTTATGATGTCCTCCTATTTTTCGCATTATCTGTCTGTCAATCAGGAACGATAACACACTGAGAGTAGTAGCATCAAAGCCTTTTCCATTGGATTTATAAGGTTATTGAGAGAGCAAATGACTTTAAGGTTCCATAAGATTAAAATTGTTCAACTATTAAAAAAATACCTCTCCTTCCTATAATACGGGGGTTATGTTAAGATGCTAGAATTCACAATACTGAAAATCACATTAGGTGGATTTTAACATGTTATTAGTAAAGTTTTCCTACTGTCTTAGCAGGAGGTTTAAATTTCTGAGATTGCAACATTTCTAAAAGTAGCTTGAGATATAACCAAGAGGGAAATGGTGCTTGCAAAAGAGACGCTTGGACACATAATCCAAACAAACATAGACCTTTTATATTTGATACTATCCTCATAGAGTTCCATACCCTATCCAGAAATGCATAACTGTAGATATTATATATATATTGCACGACATTTATATGTACATTTGAAATAAATATAAGTAAATAAAATGTCTCTTTATTTTTTGCTATTTTTCAGCTAGCTATAATTTGTTCATGTCCCTCCCAACCCCCTAAGTGTTTTAGTGTATGAAAAGAACAAACAGGACACCAAAGTACAAAAAAGGGTGTTGAAGAAATGTACAAACATAAAAAAGGCAAAATGAAAGACGTACAATGAAAAACAAAATGCTTGCTATCTGTTGTAGTATCTGTGTTATAAGAAACTTGGTGAGACAACAAAAAGAAATGTTTATGACATATATGAAATGTAATACACTTATACTGAGTAGATCTCAGCTGGATTATCACTCCCACATAAGTGATCAATGGCCCTCTTGGCCACCAAATCCAAAGCTGGCATCATCTTTCCAAGATGTTTGACTGACATGAACCAAAGTACTGTAAACATGGGAAGGATTTAAATGGCACTCTGAGGATGTACGTACGCCGTCAAATCCTTCTTGTAAAACCACACCAAGAAACAGAGAAACAACATAGGATGGGTTGAAAAGCTTTAAGAACCAGGGCTGCAAAGAGTCTGAAACTCTACGGTTTGATTTAACGTGCTTTGGCATCAAACCGACACCTGCACTTTTGCAAATAATAACCTTTTAGCTTTTTTATACAAAGAGACCATACATCACCACACCAAAAAGACTAGCCCACTAGAATCTCAGAGCTTTTCAGACACTTTTCAACCTGATTCTTGTGACCTTTAGCCAATCATCCTACATAAACAAGCGGGAAAAGGAGTGAAACAGGTGATGAAGTACAGACCCAAGGACCTGGGGTCCAGTTGAAGGAGGACAAGGAGAAAGACAGTGGAAAAGGGTTTTGGAAAGTAGTCAGCTTTAACATGCACAGTCCTGGTGAGGAGGAGCAGGCTGCTCTGTCAGCTGGGGCCCCTGTTTGGCCCCTGTGACAGCGGGATCACCAGCGTCAAGACTCTCAGACATCTTTTCACAGATGATGTCGACCAGACGCTCAAAGGTCTGCTTCACATTGATGTTGTCCTTGGCGCTGGCCTCAAAGAACTCAAAACCTGGAAGAGAAACAGGCCATGGGAGAGGTCAGTGAGGTGTGTTTTGTCTGTCAGTGCAAAATGCTACACCTTGATATCTGCTGGACAGATTATATTTGATGCAGTCTGAACAAATTCCAATGAGTCATAAAGCTAACACAGAAAGGCAGATAATCTTTCTCAACAATTTGACCTAAGGTATTTGCCTTTGGACTGTGGGAGGAAGCCAGAAAGCCAACCAAGAAGAACATGCAAACTCCCCACAGAAAAGCAACAGCTGGCTGAAAGGTTTGAACCCAGAGAGGTGAATGAAGTGCAAATTGTAGATTCCTCCCAAGTTTATCAGATGGTACCATTCTCACAGAAGACTCTTATATCCACACATTTCTACAAATATCAAGAACTATTAGCCTTCAAAAGTGTTTTGAAAGTATCCATTTGAGCCATCAGCATACAGTAACAAGATATTCATCTTGTAAAGTCCTGGAAAACGTAATGATCCAAATTAAATTTGGGTAAAATTCATTATATTATGCATTGTGCCCACATTTTATTACATTATATATACATACCAGGATAATAGCAAATACTCCAGTTTCTGCGTGTGTGTGTGTGTGTGTGCACCATGAACCCACCGAGGTGTTCAGACAGCTGATGGCCTCTCTCTCCGCTCACCACTCGTTCGTCCTCCATGTCACACTTGTTTCCCACCAGCAGCACCTGGGCATTGTCCCACGAGTACGTTTTGATCTGAGTGGACCTGGGGGCCAACAAACCCAGCAGTCAGAAAGAAATGCAAAGTCCATGAACTCTGAATGCAAAACTATGCTTTTTCTAAAACTTTAAGTTTACAAATTTGCATATAAAAGCTGAATTTGACAGTGTGTAAATGTTTCAGCACAGTCATTATTCCAGCAACTCAATCACAAATAGTGACACAAGTGTCAAACTGAATATCAAATGGTTGGTTTATTGTTTTTCCTTAGTGAATCATAATGACTGAGGGATTCATAAACCTGGGGAATATCATTACAGTTTCATGTTATCTTTCTGCTTTTTAACAAGGTATGAGGGTTTTCCCTATTGAAGTACAAGTAGTCTGTAAATGGAACAGAAGAGCTTCTTTCCACTATGATAAAAAAGATATTACACTGGAGAAATGACACATTATTCACAATATTAAAAAAAAATATATTGTGCAAGAGACCAAAAGTTTACAACAGAGCTACAGTACTTGCAGGGGACAAATGGGATAAAAGACTGTGGTTACTTTAGCATCTCATTCTTTTGCAGGAAGCACATATTGTGGTCTATTAAAATACAGTGAAACCTGAACTGGCACTGTTCTTTCTGCTGTATTCCTGCATCTATTTCTAGACCAGTGCTGAATATTGAGATACGGCTTAATTCATCATCCACAAAACACTTAACTCAACCTCACCAGAAAAACAGCAACAGAGGCTGATTTTTTGCATGAGTGTTTATAAAATGTCCTTTTTGGAAAATAATAGGGCAGGATTGTCAATATAACAAAGAAAAATAAGAAGTTTTGGTGCCAAAACTTCCCCAAACAGCAACTGAAAGTGAAGTTTTAGCAGTGTTCCCACAAGGAATACAAATAGGTTTCTGGCTGAAAAGCGTTTGTTTGATTAGCGTGTTCAAATAAGCGGTCTTTATACTGCCTCAGTAGAGACACTTTATTTATAATGCTACTGCAAACATTCATGCATGGCCTGCTCATCGGCACTCACTCAGCTAATGACATACCAGTCCTGGACAGCGTTGAAAGAATCCTCGTTGGTGATGTCATACATGAGGATGAAGCCCATGGCTCCTCTGTAATAAGCTGTAGTAATTGTGCGGTAACGCTCCTGCCCAGCAGTATCCTGAGAAAACAAAAAACAGGTGAGTTCTGATAGTTTTGTCTAAGGATTCATCACTGGGTCTGTAAACAGCAGTTAAACTGGTTCTTTTTCCAGCCATTTCTCACAACTTAAACATTAGACACAATCATTCAGTGTTTCCCACATAGAAATGTTAACACTTCAGACTTATCTAGACAGATCAATCAATTAAAAGCTTTCCTTTTTTGTCCAAATTTAAATATATATCAACTGCATCAGTCTTAACCTATAAATCTGAACACAGATGTGTCACGTTGTTTTAGTCAGGAGTGTATGTGTCAATCTGCTTAAGACTTTTAATTCCCACAGCACTTTCTATAAGGCAGTAATACTGAAAGCAGCTAGCAGCTCTATGTTCATTTGGTGTGAAGGGTGAGTTTATCTATGTTACTTCTTACTGCTGTTGAAAAGTTGCTGACAACTGCATTAGCACAAAGTATTAGAAAACTTCACTTCACTTACAGCTTTGATGGATTAGCAAATGTATTGAGGCAGGAATGTAACTTTTTAAGGTTTCACTTTATTTTATCAGTCACTTTGGCTGATTACACACCCCTTAAATAATTGTTTGAAGCTAATGAATTTGATTTCTGGAAAGGTACAACTATCTTTAGATACACTCGAGTACACCAAGCCCTGTTTAATCCACATATTTTATCATTTTTATCCTTTATTTAAACATTTACAGCAATTTCCCCCTCAGTACTTAAAGTCCTGCACAACAACTGTCTATCCTTCATTAAAGTTTGCTTTTTTAATTATAACTGTTGTTGATGAGATAATTGTTAGATTGTGGTAATGGTCTTGTTTCAAACACAAAAGAAACAACTAAGACCTTTAAATGCACAAACCCACTGGAATCAAAGTGAGCCTGATGATGAGACATCTATAAAAATGTCAGGCATCACATTCAGCATATCACATTTATTATTCCTGAGTGTTTCATAAAGCCTGCTCTTTTAAATGGTCTGTAGTGGTTTTTGAATCTACCAGCAAGTGACAATTCATCACCTCTTCTCTCACTTTTTTCCACTGCAGTGCTTGCCACACAGTTATCTTGCTCCTCCACTCCCTGCCCTTGCTCTCTCTCCTTGGCCAGAGACCCAGGTGAGGTTGAATTTCAGTGCTAAGCCCTGATTATTGCTCAGGGAATTAAAGGACAGTATTTCTGATAGCCAACACCTTGTCTCTCCTTGTAAGCTGAGCAGCTTCTGTTCCTACATCATCACTCAGCTGTCAGATAAGGACATCTGCAAAGAAAAAAGCTGATGCTGGTTTCCACTTCAGTCTGAATGGAAGTAGCCAATTGTAATAACTGTTTAATAACTGCAATAACTGTATTTGTTTCACTAAAGCTATGATAATCCCCATACATCCAATACACACATTCATAGATTTGTTTTGTAAAAAGTCACAGTTTGACATTCTGGGAAATGTACTTATTTATTTTCTTGCCAAAAGTTGTCAAGGGATATGTGTGGAGGTGTGGTGTGGACCCACAATGCAGTACCACGGAGACAGATGATGATAACTAAGAATAGGCTTTATTCGCCAACAAAAGAGGTACAAAGTCCAAACAGCCCGGGACGGAAGCCGGGGGAAACAGATCCACAGCTAGGGTGACACAGGTTACGGTGACAAAGACGATGATGACAACTCAACAATGACCGGACGAGGGAGAGGCGAGGAGACAGAACTTAAATAGACGGAGACAACCAATGAGAGGACGACAGGTAGTAGGGAGACACACCTGAGACGATTAAGGAAGGGGAGTGTCACGGGGGACCAGACAGACTACCAAAATAAGACGCAGACTGCGACGAAGACACCTAGGGATGAAGGGAGCCAGGGAGCCAGGGAAGGAGAGAGAGAGGGAGAAGAGCTCAGAAAAGGGGACCAAAAGGGGAACCATGACAAAAGTTGGATAAGTGATGCCAACCTCTTGCCTCTTTTTATAGATACATGATTACTCTGTCTCTCTCTCTCTCTCCCCCTATATCTATCTATCTATCTATCTATCTATCTATCTATATATATATGTGTGTGTGTGTGTGTGTGTGTGTGTGTGTGTGTATATATATATGTGTGTATATATATATATATATATATATATAT
>VUQH01090308.1:26076-47154 GCA_015106775.1 Etroplus canarensis | reverse complement strand
CAGCCATCTGCCTCTACCGGTTGGGAGTGAGGGGAGAGAGAAGAGAGAAAGGAGAGCAAAGAGACACACAGACTTTGGGAGAAAGGAGACAATATTTAATGACATGCAGCAGTAGCAAATAAATGCATGGGGAGTGAAAAGAGGTGGGTGGAGAATAAATGCCCAGAACATGATAATGATATATCTAATAATTTATCCTGTTTTAAAAATCAGGGAATCTTATGTAAGATGTAAATAAATGTTGTTCACTGTGACACACAGAATTATTACCCAGTCATTATCTAAAGTTTCTCTGCCTAGTATCTCAGCATCTTTAGATCAATGTTTTATTTTTATGACCTGCAACTTTACTGCAGCAAGCAGCTGTTTCAGTGAAAAAGCTCTAAAAACCCACCTGTAGGGGGTTCACAGTGTTCACAGTTGGTGAACACTGTGGTGTATTTAAAGAGTGCCCTAAGAGCTTGTGTATGAGTTGTTGAGTTAAAATCATCAGGTCTCTAGAGACTCCAAATACAGGCTTATGTTGCTAAAAGCATAAATAAGTAAAAACACATTTGTATGACGATTATGCATTAGTAAATATTCTTTTAAGATCTTACTCCATTATCTTGCAAACCTGCTAACTTGTGATAACATATGAAATCAAGAGTACAAATACTCTTGCAATATGTGAAGAATTTGTTTATCTTCTGTTGTAAATTGCATTTTATTAATCCCCTGTTTTGCAATAAATCAAATCTAGACTTATTCAGGTTATGGACCAGATTGTTATTGGCTTATTATTAGCTCTAAATGACAGACAGAGGTAACCCCAAACAGCAAATTTATTAACCAACCTGCTAGGTGGAGATACTTTAAATAAAGCCAAAGAGTCAAATATGACACTGATGAGTGGAATGAATGAGCATATTTCAGATTTCACTGGATAGTTTTAACTCAGCACTTTCTGTAGAGACTAAAATCATATGATTAGATCTATAAGACAGATGATTCTCTACATTGGAGTCTCTTGTTTTGATATAGGCAGCTGAGCAGCTAAGCTGCTCATCCTTCATAAAATCCACCTGGAGTAGCTTTAAACAAGAACTGTGGTGTAACACGAGTCTGGTAACTGATTTCCTCTCTGATTCCCCAGAAGTCATCTCCTCAGGACAGGTGAATCATGCTATCGCTACTGCTTGCCACTGTTAATATTCCCGCCTCGTGGAGACACCAGAAGAAACAGCCAGAGACAGGTGTGCATGTGAGCATGCATATTTTTAGTGTGTGTGACAGGGAGAGCCAGGAATAGCCTTGGCAGTACATCCCATTCCTGCCTACTGCAGTGACTGTTGCAGGGGCTCAGATGTAGAGTATGTTGAAGGGAGAAGTAGTCCACCTCCGAGCTACCTGCCATCAGTCACATGTGATCTCAGCTGGAAGTCTGATGGATTCCACAAGGCCATAAAATGCAGGACTCCAACAACTCTTTCCTGTTTCAAAATAACATAACAACAACTACCATTCTTATAAAATTTTATTACTATTAGTAGCAGTAGTAGTTGTAGTAGTACTGATAAAATAAGAAAAGCAATGACATGCTTTTATGTAGTGAGTTAACTCATGGGTACCTTACAAGCAGTGATATAAAGTTATTAATTGAAATGTGTTTATTGGATTGGGTATAATGTACTATGAAAAGCAGCTATGCACCAGGAAGATGAAAAGAAGCCAGCAAGTTTGCACAGTGGTTCATGTGGATTTTATATGCTTTCCTTATATAGTGTATGCACTCAATGGACATTTAATGAGGTTAATAGCTCATATATAGCAAAGATATAGTAAAGATATAATCGGCCAACCACATGGCAAAATGGCCAGACTGCTTCAAGGTGATAGAAAGGCAACAGGAAATCATAGATGTGCAGCTGAAAAATTTACAGCAACTGTGTGATGCTATCGTGTCAATATGGTCCAAAATATCTGAGAAATGTTTCAGTACCTTTTTTAAATCTATGCTATAAAGAATTAAGGTAAATTCTGATGGCAGAAAAACTATCTAACCTGGATGTTGCAAGGTGTAACTAATGAACTGGCCAGCAAGTGTTTATTACAAAACAAACACTGACGGCACATGCCTAATGTGGTCTTAATTGGATGTAAATATCAAAGCCCCCATAACCCCGCTGTTCAAATGTTCTGAATCCTCAACAAGCGGCAGCTAATAACAATAAATTTGTCT
The DNA here is from genome assembly GCA_015106775.1 of Etroplus canarensis. Taxonomy (NCBI): domain Eukaryota; kingdom Metazoa; phylum Chordata; class Actinopteri; order Cichliformes; family Cichlidae; genus Etroplus; species Etroplus canarensis. The sequence goes on along the minus strand of VUQH01090308.1, from coordinate 44,933 downwards.
AAAGGAGGGGCAATGGAACTAAAACAGCTTGTTTCAGAAGGAAGATGGACTGAAGGTCGCCACCAAGGTCCAGTATAAGATAAAAGAAGATGATTTTGAAGTGTGAATCATGCAAAGCAATTCTATTAGTGTCAAAGAATTAATAATTTGGAGCTGGAAAGTACAGATAGAAAACATAGCTTTCCAAATGTTTTATGAAAATGAAACATTTGACTTTTTGAAGTTATTAAGAATAAACATGAATTTTTACAAGAAAAACTCAACACGTCTTTCACTGATACAATATTATCAGAGATTTCTGTATATAATATGTCAAAGCTGAAAGATCTAGTCCATTTAAAGATTGTCAGCAACTATTTTGCCCATTATTATTAAACGTTTAGGCCAAATACGTTGAGTTTATGGGCTTTTTACCTGCTGTGATTGATGGGCATTACATTTTGTAATTATAAGCAAAAAAAAAAAGTATAAACAAAAACAAAAAAAAGCTTTCAAAAACAAACGTACCAGTGAAAGTCACATGCATAAATACTGTCATAGTTTATGTAGCATTACAATTTTTAGAGCTAAATCATTTCTACTTATGAAACAACACAATGCTATGGTATTTCAAAGGAAGCGCACACAGGCTATGACCTACTTCTATATGCATGACATCTTCTATTAATTATGGTCCAAGCAGAGAAGCTGCAGGAGCCCTATTGTAACTGTTCTGATTCTTCTTCTGCTGCTTCTTCTTGTTTATTTTCCCCACTTCCCTCAGTTTGTGCAGCAAAACACAACATGAAAACAGACCAGGAAACATAAAAATCCATGACATGACTGTAAATTTTAGCCACCATTTAGACACTACAGCTAAAAGGACAACAGCCATAGGAGACACTTTAGTAATAAAGTTTATATTTCTGAAATGATCTTGATCACAACTTGGTAACAACTACAGCTTGAGTCTTGCTTCTGCCAACAGTAGATGAATCAAATGAAGGGCCAGATGCATCTCTCAGGTCCTGGGTCAGGTCTTTGCTTTCTTACTTCTTAAGGATATGACTTTCAGATACTGTTTATCTGCTGTAGATAGTTTTTTTTAGTCCTAACACTTCTTCTTGCGTTCTCCACTTGTCCAGTTTTCACACTGCACACAGTGCTGAGAGATGCTAAGTTTCTGACTAATAGTTCTTTGGGAATCACCTTGTTAGTGCAAAAATGTTATTTTAAGCCTGTCAGATTATGTTATTTTTGGCATTTTTCGTAGATTCAAATAAGAACAGATTATGTGTTTTTGTGACAGGCTGCTAGTAACAAAGTACCAACAAATACTGTCTGTTACTGTAAGCTCTCTGCTATGTGTGGACACAACACTGACCTATGAATCATTCAAGTATAAAAAGTCACCTAACACAAGGGACGAACCAGTGTTAAGTGTCTTAACAATGAAACAAAAAAATAAAAATAAAATTCCCCTGAAAAGGTCAGGTACAAGGACTAGACTAAAAATAAGTGAAAAAGCAGCCAATGCCTCAAGAAAACCATTGAAAGAACTTCATAAAACCTGGAGAACTACTGCCAAGACCACTTAAAAAATTGCTAGACAAAGATATGAGGGGTGTTCAAGACTTTCGCTCTGCATTGTACATGCAGACATAAGTAAACACATTTATGCTTTATGACAGTCACATGCAGTCACAAGAGAGACATGCAGAGCTCGTACTGTACTCAATGTCTCCATCACCCCAGTTTTACCCATCAGTACTACTCATTGTTGTTTACACCCTAGCTATGGCAGCTGTCAGTCACACAGACTGTGACATGCTAATTGCCATGGTGACGTGTGTGACCGTGAGCAAGGACCTTTATATGAGAGTGCGTGTACCTGGCTGCAGGGTTAAAAAATGAACACACACTTAAACTGCATCTCTCCATGTTCATTGTTATGACTTGCTACTTATATTAGATTTTATTAAATAATTTCTGGGGGGGGGGGTTGTTTTTTTTACTTAATTTAATTTAAACCTGAAAAAGAAAAGGCAGGAAGCAGAGCTCCATTTCAGCTCAGACCCAAACTACCTAGACTTAGGCGGCTATGGCTCAGGAGATAGAAAGGGTTGTCTTCCAACAGAAAGGCTGACGGTTCAGTCTCTGGCTTCTGTAGGCTACATGCTATAGCGTCTTTGGGCAAGACACCCGATGCATCCATTGGAGTGTGAATGTGCGCATGATTGTTAAATGTGCTTAAAGGCAGAAAATAAAGCGTTGTGTCAATGACTGAATAAAGCTTGTAGTAAAGAGCACTTTATATGTTCAGTCAGAGTAGAAAAGCACGGTATAAGTAGCAGTTCATTACCATGTATTTATTTAATATTCTTTCAAAAACATGTGGACATGTCCCCCGTAGTGTAGTGATTTACACAATCGCCTTATAAGCGAAAGGTCCCAGATTCAATTCCAGGTGGGGACACAAGTGGTGAGCAGCTGTGGCTTAGGAGGTAGAGCGGGTCGTCTCTCAACACGAAAGTTGGCGGTTCGATCCCTGACTTCTCCAGTCTACATGTCGAAGTGTCCTTGGGCAAGACACTGAACCCCAAATTGCTCCTGATGTATCCGTCGGAGCGTGAATGTGCATGATAGTTAATTGCGCTTAAGGTTTAGAATAAAGCACTGGGTGAATGAGGCTTGTAGTAAAAAGCACTTTGAGTGCTCAGAGTAGAAAAGCGCTATATAAATACAAGTCTCTCTCACCATGGAGGCTTGCATCAGGAAAGGTGTAAAACCTCTGCAAAATTACTGTAATGGAAAATTATCTCTTTACTATTTCATATGAGTATAGTATAATCTTTTGTGTACTAAGTAGTATGACTCTTTAGTCTGTGTATGGTTCAGTGGAAATGTACTGATATTCTGAATATTTATACTGTCTCTGATAATTGGTGTAGGATGGTACAAAATAACACATTCCAAAGTGGGGCCTCCACATCTGGAGATGTCTTTGTTTGTGTGACTGAGAAAGAACCGACCCCCAACTTTGGGCCATTTGGAGAAGCTTGGAGCCTGGCACAGGGTGGTTCCAAATGGGGCCCTTAGTGTGGAATGTTGAGGGTGTGACAAGTCTGTTTCTAGGTACCCCTAAGAAAGCTCTAAAGTGGCGGAGAGGACAAAGAGCCTCAGAGCCTTCTGAAACAACCTTGTATTGTTATTGAATGCTCTCCGTATGCATACGTAATTAAATAATACTTGATTGATCTCCAGAGCCTGAGTATTTTATCATGAAGAATAAAATTTTGCCATGACATTACCAATGTGGATTAATCTGCTGTGGCGACCCCTTGGGGAGTATACAAGGTAGCAGCCAAAGGTACTCCCAAAAATATGTGGACATGCACAAACTGTTCCTTTTGTTTGGGGACACTTTTTAACATCATGGTTCAAATTTACTTCTGGATTAGAGTCACTTCTATGTCTTTATTTGGATTTGGACTTTGTCCACTGCTTGGTAGGGGAAGTCCCTGAATTGATATTTGTCTCATACATATAAAATTTTTACCAAATTTATCATATTTTTCTCTGTAAGATCCAATAGTACTATTCATATTTGGCACAAAAAAGATGAAATTAAGCAGCAGCCTACTACTTCTTGCGAAGTACCTAAAAATCCGGTGAAACTTCTCAAAATGTGTAATGAGTTATTGTAATAAAATCACAAATCTCTAAGTTAGACATGGTGACGCAATCAGGTCAAAACCATATCTCTCAAATTTTGTCTGGGAGATGGCATTATCTTATAACCCACAGATTTTTGATGTGGCCTCTTGTGGGATGACATTTTAGTCAAAAGAGCTCTTTACAACTTTGTAGCAATAGTTTATTGAGTGAATGAAAGGAAAAAAAAATGTAGCCAGAACCTCTGTCCTGATAAGGCCTTATCAACCAACATTTCCATTCAGCCTCACGAAATGCTTTTGTGACTAAATGGGAGCAAATTCCTGCAGCTAGCATCCAAAATCTGGAGGTGAGTCAAAAACCAGGGGAACCAAATGCCTGAAGGTTTGCACACTAGTGTACATTTTGGGGGTGCTCTGTCATTGTCAGGACATTTTGCCAATCATAGTTGGAGTTTATTTCCAAAGAAGTGTGTAACTGCATCTAATTCCAATTTTGACCTCCTTTTACACAACTTTAGATGAGCCATACTGTTGACCCTAACTTTACCCTGGAAGGCCTGACAGCAGATTTTACCTTTGACCTGCACATCGACAGTGAATGCAGATTTAATTCAAGAGCTAATTTCAGCAAAGCAGGGCCAGATAAAAAAAAAAAGCTGCTTTACCTTTAGTCATTTCAGTTCTGACCACTTTAGATTTCTAATGGTTTTACAAGTAAAGTATTACATTATTGTGACCATAAGTGTTAGTGATTTTATAGTATACAGCAGTCTTCACACCCAGACCTTTTAAATTAGTAGCAGGAAAAAAAAAATCTTAGAATAAAGCTTGTGTTCACAAGGCTTGCGATTTTTTCTGAATTTTTCTTTAAATTTTAGAAGGTTCAGGTCCCAAATGGTCCCAAAACTCATTTAACCAATATCCACTAATGACTAAATTAGTATTAAAAATAATGCCATCAAATAAGGCTTCCCAATTACTGAAATTATGGTACTAATATAGTTTCTGATCACTTCTTTCTAGGGTTTTATATGTTGCTTTTCACGGTAAAGCATCTTTCTTTTCATTTTCTTGTAATAGATTTTTCAAATTAATTTGTATTTTGGTTTGGACAGAGATTTGTTGTTGTTGCTGTTGTTGTTGTTGTTGTGTTATTTTTTCCTGGGTAGGACCAACACTGAGTAAACATGACAAATTATGTTCCACTCCCAAGAAGAAGTGTATTGAGCTAAATATAACTACAGTTAATGAATATAATTATAATCCTATTACTATTCACACCTTCCACATACATTTTCTTCAGGCAAATTCTTCCTCTGTCACCTCTGCATGACATGAAGCATGAAAGTAACAAACTAAAAGCAAACACGTTGCACTAATTGATGCAGAGGCCAGGAGTCATCCACCTGACCAGGGAACCAGAAACTACCTTAATTTTTCTGGCTAATTAGAGCCTGCCAAGGACTCTTCCTCACTTTGAATTAGCCCACGCTCTTCCAGTCCAGCACAGTGCCTAATCAAGCACTAATGGCCCTCTGTAGATATTTGTAATGATTCTACAGTTCAACAAAAACCCAGAGGAAAATTTATCATCCAACAATTACTGAGTGAACTATAGAATAACTAGAAAGTAGGTTAGTATGAGGAGGAAGTGGTGGAGAGGGGAAATCTATCCTGTTTGCAGCTGTGTGTAGAATGCTGCAAATTACCAGCTCGAGTTGTGTGTGCAGGCACTAGGGAAATTAGAGGATGCAATATGTTTATTTTTATTTTGAAGGAAGAATAAAAAACAGACGTTGTAAATGGTCTGTTGAACTTTGAAGCATCCTGTTGCATTTCTTCCATGACCCTGTGCCCACTGAGATCAGTGCAATGAAATTTATGCACGCAAGTGTTAATGTACAAGTGACTCCCCATTGGGGGCACTATTAAGCAAGCACGAAAAAAGTTGGGTATTTTTCGAGCTTTTTCAAGTATGACAAGAACCTTCTATGACCAAGTTTATCTTTCCTTGGGTTTGTGGGTTTGAGAAATTACCAGGCATGAAGTGTTGACTGAAAACTCGTGTTATTAAAAGTGCAAAATTTAGGACTTTTGGAACTTGATCCATACTAAGGACTAAAAGCTTCCTTCGGTCACTTCTTTTCTAAGTCTCAAATCCTAATAGGGGAAAACTCGCCACTTAAACTTATGTTAGATAGGTAGATAGAGAGATAGATAGATATATCTCTATCTGTCCTGTGTAACACTCACTCATTTCCCAGTTGTCTTTGTTTTTTAAGCTGATTAGCTTTTGAGCAATTCTCAGCTGTGCTTGGGTTTTCTAGTTTGTATTTTCCTGAAGCATCACCTCTTGCTAGTTTTAGATTTTTGCCACTTGTGTGTCTCCTTTCTGATTTGTTTGTCATGCTGCCTGACCTCCAGTGTAAGAGCTCACCATGGATTAAAGACTTGAAGAGTGAACCAACCACTGCAGGCAAGAGGTCGGCAACTGATCTGGGATCATATGGCAATCTGCACAACTAGTTGCTAGCCACCAAGCAGAAAATAAATAAATACATTTGAATTTCTATAATTTAGTGGTTGTAGGAGGTCACAAGGGTTTTCAATTTGGCATCGCCAACTGGTGTCTAGGTGTACGCGATTATGGCTTTACACTTCTGTCACACTCTGACTCCTGTTTCTGTCTATTTGTTTTTTGTTTTTTTTTGTTCTGCATTTTCTTTTTTTATTGTATTTTTTTGTGTTTTCAGTTCTGATGCTTTGACATCTTCTGCCTACATCTTTACCATTTCTTTGAACCCCCTGTTTTATTTGTAATTGCTCCAAATTTTAGACACAGGAGGCTGGGAACAATCACCAATGGTGTCTACAGTCCATGTTAGTTTTTCTTGATTAAGGAGTTGTGTAATCTTACCCACTGTTTCAACTGATAGCTCTCTCATTGGGGCCATGGCTCCTTTCAGTTAGGAGCAACAGCTTGAGGTCTGCAAACACTCTTAAGTGCAACTTATTTTGCTACAAGGTGATTCCACATTTTTTTTCCTCAACATTTAGGGATTCCTCTTCTTGAAAACGCTCTGTGTCATGTCTGTCATTAGCTACAAAGTGAAAAGGGCCACGCATTGTACAAGAAATCCCCATGAACTAAAAGCTCAGCCTTCAGACTGCTCTATAGGCTCAGTTTTGGACATTTTTTCTACTTTTGGATCTATATGATGTCAGAACAATTGGACATCTGAAAACAGCTATCTCGGGTAGAGAGAGTTGGCTTGAGTGAAGAAGGAAGAGACTTAAAACAGCCTTTTTAGACTGAGGGCTGCTCCAAGGTTTGGTATAAAATAAATAAGGATTATTTTGTACTATGGATCATGTACAGTAAAAGCTACTTATGGAACTGGAAATGATCACAAAAGTCCCCGTTAATGATAAATATACCCATAGCAGCAAGAATATAAATATGACAATCATGTGCAACTGTGTGTGTGTGTTTGAAAGAGAGAAGGGCAAAAGGAGAGAGTGTTTGACGTCAATTTTTTTGCTTCAGGCTGGGATCATACTGACTTGGGTTTTTTTTATCCCCTTTTTTAAGCTTTTAGGGTACAGACAGGGCAACATAAATTGGCATTGGGTCTGGCTCTGAAATTTCAGGCTTGCACAGACTCACAAACACAGATGTGACACACACATGAAGCCTACACAGTGGCAAAGACACTGCAGACTGCTGGATGACTGTGGCTCCATGCTCAGAGGGACAGCTAGACAGCAAGCCAGGCCTTTAAATGAGGTCAACTAACAGGAGTTTAACCGAAGCAGAGCTGCACTGACAGCAAGGCCTCGCTTTGGGTACAGTCCAAAGAGCAAAGTCTAAACACCAGCAAGATTAACAGTCAGGCCTAGGGGGAGTATAACATTGCCATCAGGCTGAGATGAGTAAACACATTCAGCTCTTTAGTGCACACAACAGACACCACATGGATATTGCTTTCATAATCACATTTGCAGCTTATGTATGTGTCAAAGTGAACTGGCCAGGCACATATTTATCCCATGCTCAGCCCGTACAAGCGATTCTTGCAACTTGCAACAAACAGTCCTGCAAATAGATCACCCCACATGAATACACACATCAGCAAATGTATTCACAAGGAGACTGAGCACTGAGAGAGGGTGTTTGCTTTCAGAATACAAACTGGGAGCCGGTTCCACAGGAGAGGGGCCTGATAGCTGAAGGCTCTGCCTCCCATTCTACTTTTAAAAACTTTAGGAACCACAAGTAGGTCTGCACTCTGACCTACAACTCCTCCAGCTTATTCAGGGAGATGGTGGGGCATTTTCACTGAGAGATGTAATCTTGCCAGTGAGTCCTGGGTCTGTCTGGGGATTCCTCCTGGAAGGATATGCCAAAAACGTCTCACCTAGGAGGCGCCCAGGAGGCATCCTACTCTGATGCCCAAACCTTATGCTCCTCACCCTATCTCTAAGGCTGAGCCGAGCCAGCCCAGCTCTTTTCACTGCATTAATCTGTGATCTCATTCTTTTGGTCACTATCCAGAGCTCGTGGCCATTGGTGAGGATAGGACAGCTTTGCTTTTATGCTCGGCTCTCTCTTCATCACTAAAGCTTGGCTTCCCATATTCTCTTAATACATAGCTGACAGGCTGTTTATGGTAACAACTGAAGGAATGTGAATAGAATGAGTCAGAATCATCAAGCACCCAGATGAGGGATTATATATCACAGATGTATCAGGATTGTCTGGGAGGAGCAAAGCTTGTGGGTGAAATGAAGCCTGCTGCTATGTCATTGTAGCTGCCATTGCTTTGTCTTTTTGGGTTTTTCCCTCACTGTTTCTTTGCCCATTTCTATTGTTTGCAACCATACAGCTGTACTCATTTCACATCCAGTCTCGTGGGTCCCTAGACAAATGTTTTACCTCTACATTCAACTTGTTTCTTATCCTCCCTGGTGCCGACTGTTTGCTTTCTGCTTCAGTTGACGGTGTACTGCCACGGTTGGGCAGAGTGTATGCAAGACTTTGCCCAGGGGCAAGTGTATTCAAGTCTTCAAAGTATTTCCATGCAAATTCAGAGTTCAGGATTATCCACGAAGCCAATTAGCGGGACAGCGGTTAAAGAAGGCCTGCACTGCCAGGGGCAGGGAGCCATAGTTAAAACCAGAAGTGTCTTGTGATCTCTCATTCCTCTGCATTATTGCCAGCAACCTTCTACCTTGATGTTTCCATCTCAAACACCCTTGAATTGATAACATTGTGGCACACAGAGCATCTTATTTGTGTCCAATGGGGGTTTCATTTTGTTAATCAGTGGTTTGTAACAAAAAGAATCCTCAATATGTCTGGGTTATTTTTAGATGAAACAGAGGTAATGTTGCAGCCTTCTACAAATATAACACTGAAATAGAAACTCTGTGGCTTCAATACTGCAGAGTTTGTAGGTTTTAAGAAATGCTACTACATATGGGAGAAAAGGGAAGCTACATAAATTTTGACAAGTTATTAATTAAGTCTCTTGAGTCAGCTTGAGTTATGCAGCTGAGTGTGAAGCTGTTGGGAAGAGAATTTGCACCTCTAGGTATGAGGCTGGTTCTCAGCAGGTTAAGAAGTTGCTGCCCCAAGTGGAGTAGTTTAAGTATCTCAGAATCTTGTTCTGGAGCAGAAGACTGGGAGATGGATTGGTGTGGTATCTGCAGTAAACCAGATCCTTTATCAGTCTGTCATTTTGAAAAGAGAGTTGAGCATGAAAGTGAAGCTGTCAGTTTACCAGTCAAACAACATTCCTACCCCTGTCTATGACCATGAGTTCTGGGTAGTGACTGGAAAAATTAGACTGTAGATACAAGTGGCAGAAATGAGCTTCCTCTGAAGGGCGGCAGGGTTCTCTCTTAGAGATAGGGTGAGGAGTTTGGTCATTCTGGAGGGGCTCAGAATAGAGCTGTTACTCCTTGACATCAAAAGGTTCTAGTTGAGGTGGTTTGGACAAATGACTGGAATGCTTCTTGGGCACCTCTCAGGTAAGGTGTTTCTGGCATGCCCTGACAGGAGGAGGACCCAGAACACACTGGCTGAATGTCTCTGCTCATAGGGCTGCCCCTGCTCCGACAAGGATGGATGCATGGATGGATGGAATCGATCTGAAGCCCACTACTCATTATTGCTTGAGGCTAAATCTGCCGCTTGCATAACACGTAATTTGGCTGTCCATCCATCCATTTTCTTAACCTCTAATGAAATTCAGGGTTGCTGGGGGGGAGGGTGTCTGGAGCCTGTCACAGCTGTCATGGTGAGGTGCACCCTATCCAGGTCGCTACTCTATAATAGGGCCAAAACAAGCAGATGATTATGTGGATTTGAACCCAGGACTTTCTTGCTGTAGGACAACAGTGCTAACCACCGCAAAGCTGTGCCACCCATTAATGAGAAATACGTTGAGTATGGAAGGAAGAGGTACATCAGATTCTGCTAGTCTAAATATAAACAAGCTAAATCAACTTGTACTCTTTCAATTCCAAAGTGTCTTTTCACAACAAATGCTCTCAAGGTCCATAATGGAAACACCCTACACTAACAGAGAGAGAACCCCAATCTATCAAACCCCTTTGAGTAAGCAATAGAGGACAGTGGGGAGGAAGAACTGCCTTTGAAGAGAATAAACCTCTGGTAGAAACAGGCTCATTGGAGGGGCAGCCATCTGCTGCTTTGAAAATATATTCAAGTATTTTGACTCTAACTGTAATTGCATGACATGATTTTAAGCTCTATAAAACCAAAAACTAAGCAATTATTTCTGTAGTTTGCTCCTACCACTTAAAAAGAAGCACACAAGAGTTCCTGAAGCAACCTAAAGGAGCATTTACAGTTTAAACAACTAAAAATGTCATAGTTAAAAAGCAAATACGCCCAGCCTTTGGGCAGAAGACTGGAGTTTGAGTCTTCTTTGTGACTGTTTTTAGTTTTTCTGTTTTTCTTTTATTTGCTATTCGGGTTCAAATACACCCTTTTACAACATTAAGCACATGTTAAAAAAAAATAAAAAAGCTTTTTTTGCCTTATTAAAGGTGACCAGAGCACAATTTATATCCACCTCTTAAAATGTAATATTTCACCATAATTCCAGCTTGCACATACAAAATATGACTCTAAGTAAAACTACTTTCCACAGCAAGACTATGCAACATTCCATCTGCAGCACTACAGATGGATTTACATCTACAGTATATTCATCCTTAAGAAACTCCTTCATCTTTTTTTCAAAAGTAGAAAGTTACATTATCTTTTGCCTTTTATAAAAATCTCCTTCCCCCTCTGCTACAATGCGGCACTCACCAGCACAGAAAGAATTTACTAAAACCGAACTTCTTTTCTATCAAAGACCCTTATCAACTCTGAAGCATAATCACAGCTTTGGTGAGATCACTGTAGATAATTAGCAATTACCCTATTTATAGGCTCCAGCAAACTCTTAACAGACAACAAAGCAAGTCGTTTCTCTTCACCCAAATTGCTGGAAAAAGGATTGCCAGGTTAAAAGGGCCGTGGCCTGGTATGACACCATTCTTGACACTCCACCTTGAGGGAATCACTGCCCCACAACAACAACTGCCCCAAGTCTCTAACAGCAGGGGAATTCCCAAGGTGCTAAAACAATACATGGGCAGCCCGCAGATGAAGCATTTTTTGTTGAATGAGTGTAGAGGGAACACTTGGATAGGAAAGCTGTCAGAGAAACAAGCAGATAAACGCTGTTCACCACTGCTCACTTAATGTGGATCACATTCACATGGGGAACTCTGGGGGTTTTCTGAGCATTTGCCATGTCGAGTGAAATATGAAGATCCATTGAAGGATGACATGTTTGGATGGGACATACAAGTAAGTCATGTAAGGCACTTATGCTGACTATAGAGAGACACCAAGAGTCTGCACATCACCAGGTATCCATGTCTCTTTATATTTGTGACTGATAAATAAGTGGCTGGAAGGTTTTGATATAGGTAATTTGCTAATGATTATGACCAGCAATAAATGTACTTCTCAATTAGTCAAACCCTTGAAAACACTTAAAAGTACATGTTATTTCTGTGCTCCAAAGTCCCTTGTTACATTTAAATGAGAAACAAAACTATTAAATTACATAAATTAAACATACAGTAAGATTTAATTGCATGTTTAATTGCTTTCAGTGTTGTGTAGAGAGGGCATTTTAGCAGAAGAAGAATAATGCAACACTAGCTTTTCAATTACAGTATATTTGGAAAAAATGGAAATTACATTCAAATGATTGCAAGCACAAAAGACAAGTCATTATGGGACAGCATGAGGTCTAAAACATTTGCGTGCGAATACAGCTAAAATCAGTTTTTTTGTGACACACTGATTAATGGATGTAACAGATTTAAAATGAGCTCCATCAGTTTAACCTGTTATATGTAACTCTTAAATGTTACATGAATAAATGAACCAAATTGAGGGAGTTTATCTTTTGTTCTCAAGTAAACAATCCTAGTAGGTTTGCATGGTCTTTTGCATCCACTGTCATGCAAATAAAGGGATTGTTATCGTATTGACCTTATCACTGTTCCTAAAGCTCATTTTAAATTTCTCACTTGTTACTTTTGCTTTTAAGTTTTTGAATGTTAGTAAGATTCCCAAGGCTCTCCCACTCCATAAACGTGGTGACTCTTGTGACTTAAATAATTACCCTCCCATCTCAAAATTGACTTGTCCAGCAAAAATCTTAAATGTCCCTATTAAATGCTCAACTGATTTTATCATCAGAGCACTCAAGATTTAGATCATGCCACAGCACAGCAACAGCTGCAGTGTATGTACTTAACACCATCATTGAAGTCCTTGATAATTATCAATACTACACTGCACTTTTCAAGACCTATCAAAATGCATTAGGTTCAGTAGATCATGCCATTTTAGTGGAAGTTTAGATGCTTAGATGAACAGTCCATTAAATGGTTTTATGACTGAATTTCTGAAATAACTTAGACAGGAGTTTACAAAGGTTTCAAACCTCTTTCTATTTGTACTTGTGTTCCAGTTTCTTAGGCTCTTCCCTTGATCTGACCATTGTTAATCTACCATTTGCTTTTGATATGCTTGAAAATTCTCTTATCAAACATAAGCTTGTTTTTAATTTTGATAAAAATAAATGGTATGCATGAGGTCATCTGAAAGTATCTAGCCTACAATCCATATGCAAACTCTTCGTGGCCATAAAACTGACATTGTAGATTGTGATAAATACTCAGGACTCTGGCTGGATGCTAGACTCACTTTTAGAATCCATTTGAAACAAAAAAGATTTTTTTAAAATCAAAACTGATCATGTTTCTCATTCATGAGTCATAAGATCATTGTACAATCCACAATACTGTCTGCATTTGACTGGTGTAATTGTTTATATGCATGCTTCTTCATCCACATTAAACCCTCTTTTTTCTGTCTATCTCAAGTGACTTTTTTCTTACTAACTACAGTATCTCATATGAAAAAGTGGGATGGCCTTCCTTAAAGAGTAGAAAAAAGAAGCATTGTATGTTTATTTGCAAGGTTCTGCTGCAAAGATTGCCTAGTTACCTCTGCTCTTTGATTAATTTAAATATGGTAATTACAATGTGAGGTCACTTGTCCCCGTAGTGTAGTGGTTTACACATTTGCCTTACAAGCGAAAGGTCCCTGGTTTGATTCTAGGTGGGGAGTCATTGTTGACCAGGATATGCTCATATTAAACAAATATTGAAGACTGACTTTTATAACTTCCGCAATATTGCCAAAATTAGAAACATTTTGTCTCAGAGTGATGTTGAAAAGCTAGTTCATGCATTTATTACTTCTAGGCTTGATTATTGTAATTCCTTGCTATCTGGCTGTTCTAAAAGCTCCCTAAAAAGCCTTCAGTTGATCCAAAATGCTGCAGTGAGAGTACTGATAGGGACTAGAAAGAGAGATCATATTTCCCCTATATCGGCTTCTCTTCATTGGCTCCCTGTTAAATCCAGAATTGAATTTAAAATCCTTCTACTCACAAAAGTCTTGAACAGTCAGGCCCCATCCTATCTTAAAGACTTTATTGTACCATATTTTCTCAATAGAGCATTTTGCTCTCAGAGTGCAGGCCTACTTGTGGTTCTTAAAGTTTTTAAAAGTAGAAAGGTAGAAGGCAGAGCCTTCAGCTATCAGGCCCCTCTCCTGTGGAACCAACTCCAAGTTTGTATTCAGAAGGCAGACACCCTCTCTACATTTAAGATTAGGCTTAAAACTTTCCTTTTTGATAAACCTTATAGTTAAGGCTTAGTTATGCTGCAATAGGTTTAGGCTGCTGGGGGGCTGGGCATTTCTTCTCCACCCACCTCTTTTCTCTTCCCATGAATTTATTTACCACTGCTACATGTCATTAAATGTCGTCTTCTCTCTCCCATAGTCTGTGTCTCTCTTTGCTCTCCTTTCTCTATTCTCTCTCCCCTCACCCCCAAACCAGTCAAGGCAGATGGCTGCCCCTCCCTGAGCCTGGTTCTGCTGGAGGTCTTTTTCTGTTGGAGTTCTTCCTTCCCAGATTGTTGGGGTTTTCTCTTTAACACTGTAGTATCTTTACCTTACAGTGTGAAGCGCCTTGAGGCGATTTTTGTTGTGAACTGGAGCTATATAAATAAAATTGAATTGACTTGAATTAAAGCCCCTCTCACCATGGAGGACTGCGTCAGGAAGGGCATCCAGCATAAAACCTCTAAAAGTTACTAATGCGGATTAATCCACTGTGTCAACCCCTTGGGGGAAAATATAAGGGAGCAGCTGAAGGACTTAATTACAATGTCAGATCGCAGGACATTTCAACACTGAAGAACTGCTGACTGGAAGTTTTTTTTTGTGGTCGTCTAGTCATGGTTGAAAAATTGTTCCAAAATGAAGGTTGAACCACAAACATTCCCTCCACGTCAGATGGAGGTAGTTCTTAAATTCTCCCTCAGTGTCAATGTTAGATTTTCGAGCAAGATCAAGTTTGTGTATAAGAACTGTTTTCTACTTAGAATAAATGAAACATCCTTAATAGAAAGAATGAGAAGGAGATTACCCCATAGGTGATTCAAACGCATGACCTCCCATTCTGATGCACAGCTATTATTTCACTCAGCTACATGACGTTCCCACTTAGTTCTTAGCATCCCTGGTATTAAAATGCTGACATCGAAGACAGAGAAGCAATGATTATAATAATCCATCGCGTTACGTTCCCCATGCAACAAATGAGGCAGAATTTAGATGTGCATAACTGAGAATTGCTGAAAGTGTTGTTTAATAATTCTTTTAAAAACAGGCTACATCAATTTCATGTTGGAAGTAGTCTGTGTTGGAGAAAATGTGTGGATGTCTGTTCATAGCAGTGCACTAACCAGATTTATTGTTGTTGTTGTTTAAAATCCATTCAATTCCTTCATTGCAATAATCTGATCTAAATGTCCTAGTTTATAAGACAGGGTCTGACCCATCCATCTGTCTAAGGCGCAGTTTTTCCCATTGTAATGTGACCAGGTTTGACCTGTGAGATGATGTTGGGGTTTCAACCTCATTTGCTGGGTAGCTGCACTTCTCACTCACAGTAAACTTTGAAAAGCTGGATTTAAATCCTTTCTGTCCACAAATGGAATGTGCTACAAAAAAAAAAAAAGCTACATGCTCTGATTTAATTGGAAAATTTAAAAGGTTATATTAATTAATCTGCACTGTTAATTTATGAGCATGCATAATGTCTTTGTATTGTCTGTGTCTGTCTACCAGACTGTCTTCTTAAACTGTATATGTATATATTTTTCATGGTACACAGGCCTCTCTTGAAAAAGAGATCTTGATCTCGGTGAGATGGCCTGTTTAAATAAAAGATTTAATAATAATAATAATAATGTTAGCTGCCAATACAATACCTGGCCTTTTATTTGTCTAATCTCTGTAAGTTATAGGCAGGCTGTGAGTGCAGATTGTAGGCCACTGAGTTATAAATCACAGAAACAATGCATGGCATGAATGGCTTGTATTGTACTGTAGATACCCAATGGGGCTACTGGAACCAACCAGCTGGTTTTGTGCAGTTGTAACAACCCCACAGCAAATTTGGACTTGTGCCACAACCACTTGGGAACTGGTGGTATATGGTAAACACAAGGTTAACTATTTATTTCGGGCTTAAGACTAGGGGAAAAATGTGTGGCTAAGAATGAAATTAAAGCCAGTGTCCCGTGTCACTGGGCTAAGACTTGTTGGTTAGTTCTGAATTTATATTGTGAAGCTAGAGATAGAAGTGTTCATGATGGGCAAGCTTTCAGGAACTGAATGGCAGCCAGTGTAATGTCCTAACACGAAAACAACAAGTGTGCAGGTAAGAGAGGGAGACATAAGGTGAGATAAGACAGAGCAGGAGGCTAGCAGCAGTGGTTTAACACTGATGGTGCTATTAATTCAGCAGCACTGGGTACATGGCAGAGGAATCAGCATGTGATTGAGATGATAACAGGCTGGGCCAACACAACCTTGTGAACCAAGGTCAAGATGTAACAGTGATTCAACAGTCAGAGCCCAAATATCCACTTCAGCTTTTCAACAGCAGACAGAGCGCCGCAGCGAGGCAAAAATAAACCGCACATGTTGTTGAGTGTACAAAATACTATGAAATGTCCCCCTGCCAGGCACTGGTGTGGCATCTATTTTATGGGGGTTTTCATGGATGTGCATTTTGCTTTTTGTGCTTTGCCCAGGACACTAACTCCTGTCAGTCCAAGTTGGTAGCTTTTTTAATAGAACTGAAATTTCAACTAGTGCTTCAACTCAGAAAACAGCCTGTATGCAAAATCACAACAGGACTTTCAGCAACTGCATGCTTTAAGCTAAAATTCTAGTTCAGTGTCTTATGCAAAAGGTGTGAGTGTGTGGAGTGGGATATCCACAAAGCGAGGAGAAAGCAGACCCTTAAGCTAAAAATTATAACAGTTACATATAGAGAGCACAGAAGCCTTCCAGTGCATGAACTGAACCATAGCTCAACTAAAGTGGTTAACAAGGAAGGTTAATTGCAGATCTCTGCAGTTGCGTAACTGTAACCTTAACATCACAAGATTTGTAAGGCTAATTGTAATGTGAAGCAATGTGGTTCTAACAAAAACAGAAAAAAAATCTCAGATCTTTCTTATGATTTGGTGTCTTTAATCTCAAGATTTCTGAGTTTTTTCTTTGCACTGATGATCAGTAGAATAAGTATGCCTAATGAAGTGGGCAGTGAGTGTATGTAAAGCCAAATTTACAACAACAGCTACCTTAAGGTGAAATGGACCTGACACACTGTCATAGTCTACAGATAAGTAAGTAGCAAAATTGGAGTACAATTTATTTTTGTTATCAATATAATTAATGTTTTTAATTAAATCTTCATGTTTGCACCTTATATACATAATATAGAAATAGTTATACTGGTGTAAACATTTAAATCATCAACTTCTTATTTTGTGTTATCAGTGTTTTTATACCATTCTCAGATAATAATACTAGTGGCCCCCGCTCCTCACTCAGCAGTCCTCAACAAGAAACTGCACAGAGTGAAGAATTCATGTTGCAGCAGGTGGAGTAATCATTCAGGTAATGTGTCACTGCCTTTCACAGGCTACAGTCCCCCAGGGTCCCACCACTTGTTCCAAGCAATAAGCTAATTGATTGAAACATTCATCATCATCCACAGCCACGTTCTCGAATGAAAGTTGACCCGAGGGCAGCAAAGTCCTAGACTTTTGGAGAACAGTGAAACACACTAATGGAAGTGCCATTAGTGAGAAATGAGATGTGGAATAAAGAAAAGCTCAAATTAGTATCTGTACACCTTTCCAGCATGAAGTTAAGGTGAGATTGGAGCTGATCATCGGTGGGCTCTGTGCTCATCCATGCTGATTCACCATATTGGTTGAAGTTGCGCTTGCATCCCTTATCAAAGGAACTGCACTAAATAAATGTAGTTACTGCCCTGCAGGAAAGGTCTATAATAAAACTGGTTACTATATTTTTTTGACAGCTGAAACTTAACAAGGGGGATCCTATAAATTGATGGTGATGTGTATATTACAGTATGTGTCTACACTGAAGTGTGCTATCAAGTTATCTTTATTTTCAGAAAAAATATACGGATCCATTTTATTCCCAATGTGGATTAACCTGGTTCAAGAACTTTTAGAGTCAGGTTTTATTTACTTGATTTTAATACTGATTTCAGAGCATTGCCTATGTTGTTTGTATTTGCAGCTATAGTCTCGGGTAGTCAAAGTGGAGTAGTTTAAATACCTGGGGTCAATCCCCCAACCTAAAAGATGCACAAGAGAGTCCAGGCAGGGTGTAGTGAGTAGAAACGAGTGCCAAGGGTGCTTTGTGACAGACGTATAGCAGCAAGAGTGAAAGGGAAGAGTTACAAGTTGTTAGTGATGTATGGTATGGAGACAGTGGCACTGACAAAAAGACGAGACTGAGCTGGAGATGTCAGAATTGGAGATGCTGAGATTTTAGCTGAGGATTAGAAAGGAGTACATCAGAAGGTTGAGGTGTTTGGAGACAAAGTCAGAGAGGCAAAGTTAAGACAGTGATGACGGTGATCACTGACAGCTTTTACCTCATTTTCTCATTGATGCATTAAATTAATAATATCACCATTATGAGATTCATGATGACTTTAATCTGTCTCCCTACAGTTTCGTGTCGCATCTCCACATATAACTGACACTTGAGTCTGGGCAGGTACAAGTTCATGTGTGTGTTTCAGCTACACTCATCCACTGCCATCATTAAATGAAAAAAGCAGAATAGTTCTGACTGTTGGATTGATTTTTAAATTAGAGCTTAACATGACTGTATTTGTAGCTCATTTATGTTGTCTTCTTAACCACTTATGTTACAGTAAAGCTAAATCAATCATCTTTGTACATCAGTCCACTGACATCTCTTCATGCTGGAAGTGGAAAAATAAACTCTGTGGACCACGCATTGTGCATTATGGAGAATTGACAGAACAATCCTAATTGGGTATATGCAGGGTATAGTAATACTCATCATGTATATATTAATGCCCACCCCAAGTGTAATTCTCAACTCATTATCAGATTTTATTTTTATTTTTTCATCTGTCCAAAAAAAAAAAAAAAAAAAAA